>PVJS01027928.1:0-25880 GCA_004027185.1 Glis glis
GGAATATGAACTAGATGTATGCAGGTTTCGTAGGTGTTTTGTAAACATCAGAGTCACTTGGGTCCTTTTCTCCAAAAGCCTGAAATCAAATTATGCAACCAGGCATCACTACTTTCCCAGACGCTGCTCGCAGGCTGCATACTGACGAAGTGCAGAGAAAAAGTCCTCATAACTGATGTTTAAGTGGGAAGGCAAAGAGCTGAAAAGAAAACACAGGGAAAAACGCAATTAGATGAAACACTGTAATTTTTATTTCTTATTTTTTTGGTACTGGAGATTAAACCCAGGGTCATTCTACCTCTGAGCTACACCCCCAGCCCTATTTTTTATTCTTTATTTTTATTTATTTATTTATTTATTTATTTATTTATTTTTGCGGTACCGGGGATTGAACCCAGGGGTGTTCTACCTCCAAGCTACACCCCCGGCCCTATTTTTCATACTTTATTTTGAAACCGGGTCTCACGAAGTTGCGGAGGGCCTCACTAAGTAGCTGAGGCTGGCCGCGAACCCGGATCCTCCGGTCTCCACCTCCCAAGTACTGGGATTACAAGTGTGCGGCCACCACGCCCGGCAGAAACACTGTAATATGGTGGGGGAAACCAGAGGACAAAACCCAAAAAGAGGTTAAGGACAGAAAAAAATAAATTATAAGCAGAATATGCCAAACCATCTCTACTTGTTAAACTAACAGTGAAATAGTCTAAGTAAAAATGAATCTGCCTTTCTTTCCACAAGAAAAGCAACAACAGTGAGTTAGCTTATAACTTGTCAAAGCAAAAGCCTAGATTAATCCAAAGCTGATGATCTATGTCTAAAGCATCTCACTCGAATCCACTTCAAGAACTCTTCATGGTCAGAGTGAAGCCAGTACTGTGTGGACAGTCTATGTACGCCAGGCTCAACGTTGAGCAGTGCTGCACAGCCTCCCACGTGATGATACCCGAAGCTATGTGGTAAGCAAGCAATAAACGAACATTTAACTCCACCAATGCCAACTGCGCAAGGGGGCAATCACAGTGAGAAGACAAGCACTGTAAAGACAGAGCGGACACACAGAGGGTCCCCTTTAACTTTCAGTAATTAACATGAAGGCTTGGAAATTGCAAGTAGCAGAACCAAACACGTGGTCAGATTCAAATTCCACAGTCACATGCACCACAGGAATAAAGAAAAAAAGAAAAAGAAAAGTGAACACGCCTATCATGAAAGAACTCCTGCCTGACCCTATCTATGGTTCTCTTTTGCCTTTCCATTATCCTTCCTCTGCCTGACAAGATTCTGAAACAAGTCACCCATTCCTTTTCATTCCTAACCAGCCCTTAATAACATCAAATGTAGCATCTAAATCTCTGCCTTCTATCTTATTCACTCTACTCAAATGAAATCCTCAAGACACATTTAATGACATTCTTCTTGGTAAAGCTTCCTTCAAACACCCACCTCTAAACTCTCATCTTCCTAAGTCTTCTTCACTTTATGTTTTTTATCAATACCCTTATCTTCTATTACTCTTCAGTGCCTCAGGCAGCTCAGAAGCTCTTTCTATGTCTCAGTCTGTTTTGTCAGGACCCCAACCTTCTACTTCTCCATCTTACAGTTAAGACACTTTTCCCTCCATCCTGGTGCTCAGTAACGTGGAAAGTAGACAAACACAGAGCAAACCTCAATATTCCGTGAGAGAGCTATGACAGATGTGTGAACGTATGTCCATGGGACAGCCTATTATTTGCTAGGTAGCTGCTGTCCATTATCAGATTTAAATTCTCAACTACATGTTAAAATGTCCATTTTACAAATAAAGTTTTAACTTTCCAAAGTCACATTAATGAGCGGCACAGTCAAGATCTATTTGTTCTAAAAACATACTCTTCCCTCCAAACCACTCAAATCCACAAGGTACCCTACTGCCATTCTTGGAGCCCACATGAAAGGCACCTGAAATGACTTGGCAAACCACTGGAGAAAACCAAGTAAGAGTCATATATATGCCCACCATCAGGACAACCCGAGTTTGGAGATCTGGGTTTTAGTTAAACTTTGTTTCAGACTTGAACAAAGTCTCTTCCCCATTTTCCTCACCTGTACAGTGAGATAGGACCAGATGATTTAGTCCTTTCCTATTCATAACACACTATATGGTCTCTTGTGCCTCTTTATTTGCTCCTTTTTTCTCCCTCCTGCCCTCAAGCTTGCATTTCTTTTTTTTTTTTTTAATGTGGTACTGGGGATTGAACCCATGGGGCGTTCTACCTCTGCACTACACCCCCAGCCCTATTTTTTTTTTATACTTTATTTTGAAACCGGGTCCTACCAAGTTGCGGAGGGCCTCACTAGTAGAGAGAGAGAGAGAGAGAGACAGGGAGAGAGAGAGAGAGAGAGAGCTGAGGCTGGCCGCGAACCCGGATCCTCCAGTCTCCGCCTCCCAAAGTAGTGGGATTACAATCAAGCTTGCATTTCTTAAAGGACTCTTCCGTATGCTTTAGAGAGATTCTCTACTCTATTCTTGCAGGTACAACTACTTCCTCGGTACTGATGATCCCCAAATAAATAGCCTTATCCTTGCATTCTCACCCAATCACCAATATGACATTGTCATCTGTCCTAATAAGTGCTTCCACCTAAATAATCTATGGCCTCAAAATCTTCCACATCTTCCATTCAAAAACAAGTGTTCCCAATACGAATTGTTTCCTTTCTTATCTTTTACCACAATTAGAAAAGTACTAGGCCTGCAATCATACTTGGTAAATACTTTTTTTTTTTTTTTGTGGAACTGGGAATTAAACCCAGAGGCATTCTACCTCGGAGCTACACCCCCAGCCCTATTTTTTATTCTTTATTTTGAAACAGGGTCTTACTAAGTTGTGAAGGGCCTCACTAAACTGAGGCTGACCACAAACCTGTGATTCTCCTGTCTGAGCCTCCCAAGTACTGGGATTACAAGTGTGCGCCACCACGCCCAGCCCTGGTAAATACTTCTCATGGCAGAAATTCATCCTTCTAAGATACTGAATTTAAACATTTTAAGGCTACTAAGTCTCTCCCTTATACTAAATCAGGGGCCAGCAAATAACAGCCTGTGAGCATGGTACCTATTTGTATAAACAAAGTTTTATCAGAACAGTCACACCCATTTGTTCACATAGTCTATGGCTGTTTAGCTGCATTAGATGAGTTAAGTAGCTAAAACAGTGAAGGACAGTTGTAACAAAGACTATGGCCTGAAAAATCTAAATTATTTACTATCTGGTCCTGTCCAGAAAAAGATTCACAAACCATGTTCTAAATAATCAATTTCATTTTCTTCACTGTATTTTCCCCCTAAATTATAGCTATGGTCTCTTCACTTATCTTTTTGCTTCATCCTTTCCCAAATCCACTTCACTCTGGTACATAGCTGCTAAACAAATCTTCTAAAATCACCTTTTCCATAAACCACAGGCTCAACAGTATTCCTTATGTTGGTATACACATATTCCAATAGTATACACATTCCTTATGTTGGTATTCAAAGTCTTACCAACTTTGACAGCCCTGGACTGTGACCTGCTTCACATTAATACCTAACTCTCTCTGCTCTGACGGGGCCAGTTCTGTATTTCTGTAAACGTTCCCCAGTTTTCACTTGGTTTCCCTTCCTACCCCCCGTACTTCCCACTTTTATCCTAAATACAAAAATTCTATCCATATTATATATCCTGGAAAATCATACATTTTCTGTAGATCAACAATTCTAGCCCACAGAGATATTGTTCACTCCTGATCTCCTAAGATAATTAGTGTCAGCATCAAATATCTGCACTACCATATACTCGTGTGTCTTATTTATGTATGTCTTTACTTTTGTCACTGATACCATGAAGTATCTGGGGTAAAGAATCCAGTATCATAATTCTTTGGAAATTCCCACCAGATCTAATATATTGCTGGGCTCAAGAAATACTTGCAGAATGAAATGTCAGTATACTTAATTACTTACACAATCTCAGTCAATCTGATTTGCCAGGGAAGAAAGCCTAATGTGCTGTCCACAGGACCAAACTTCAATACTAAATCAGGATCAGGGAAACCATTTGTACCTTGGAAATAAAGACATACACATGAAATTAACATGTATTACTTAAAAAAAATGACCAAGGGTAAAATCTATTAATTAAATTGGCTTCTTATGATTTCCATATCTGTTCTCTTTAGAAGCTTTATTTGTATATTTTAATGGGCCCCACCTTACTCTTTATCATATACTTAATATCTATATTCATTCCAAATGTGGAAATTTTCTCAAAAGTTCATTTAACTGGACTGATTACTTGGTAAGGAAAGGTAACCAAATTCTCACCCTAATCCCAATAAGTACCCATCCCCCCAAACTCCTTCTATCTTTCAAGATTCGCTGTAGGTGTTCTCATGGCATCCTGGGAAAGGAACTGCTCTGTGGCACAACTGTGGATACGGCCACAGAATCAAATAACTTCAGAGACGAAAAGGACCATAACAAGTATCTATTCTTGCCAGGCACAGTGGTGCACGCCTGTAATTCCAGTACTTGGGAGGCTGAGACAGAAGGATCACAGGTTCTCGGCAAACTTGTGACAGACTTCGCAACTTAGTGAGACCCTGTTTCAAGATAAAAAAAAAAAAATAGGACTGGGGGTATAGCTCAGAGGTAGAATGCCTCTGGGTTCAATCCCCAGACCCCCCCCTACACACACACACACAAAGTATCTATTCTCCTTTCTTCTCCTCATGCCCCTCATTTTACAGCTAAAAACATTGGAAGACCAGCTCCTAGCTATACAAAGCAAATGTTTTCAGTGTTCCCTAGAGTCCAAGCAACCTCAAAGGGGAAGGGGAGATGTACTCCAGCTTCAACAAGGACATGGACATTTTTTACCTGTATTATGAACTGGTTTCCACACAAGACCTGGCTTGGGGAAAAAAGGGAAAAGGATGTTTCAACCGCTTAAAAATAGTTTGAACAGTCACTGATATGATATGATAACATAATCCAAGCACTGTTCAGTCACTGAACAGATATGATACCATAATCCAAGGGACCCAAAGTCAAAGTTTCTAATATCCTCAGTTCTGCCACTAACTTGCTTGTCACACAATCCATCCATCCAAGGCTCAGTTCCTCCTTGTCAGGTAAGGACACTGGGTCAGGCAGGCCCATCCAGCAGTAATACTAAGGAATTATTTCAATGACAATGATTTTAAAGTCCGTGTTGGTAGAGCAGAGGCTAAGCAGAACATATTCCTCTCCCACCTAAAAAGCAATTCTCTTTAGTAAAAACTGGTAAGAAACTGATAATATTCATGTGAAGATACCGAGAAATATCCTCCATAAAAAACAAATATGAAACTTGGGAAAACCAACCATTTAAGGGCAATGGATATTTGCCAAGGGCAGGAAACTGTTGTTTAAAAAAAAAGCAAAAACTAAGCCAGGTGTGGTGGTGCACGCTTATAATCCCAGTACTTGGGAGGCTGAGACCAAAGGATCCGGGTTCGCGGCCAGCCTCAGCTGCTTAGTGAGGCCCTCCGCAACTTCGTGAGACCCGGTTTCAAAATAAAGGATAAAAAAAATAGGGCCGGGGGTGTAGCTAGGAGGTAAAATGGCCCTGGGTTCAATCCTCGGTACCACAAAAAAAAAGAAAAACAAAAAATAAAAACCAGCTAGAAATTCAGACAAGAGTCTATGACCTTCTTGTCTGAGACTCTGCCCCCCAGTCAACTGCAGAGAACGGTAGTTTTACTAGCACACAGCTAATAGCAAAAACCAGATTTGCTTCTTGCTGCCAAAAGAGACTGAATGTGGAACTGGAAGTTGTGAGCAGGAGGAAGAGAACAAGAATGGAAATCCATGGTTTGCCAGCAATACGTGAAAAACTAAAAAGGGAAGGAATAAAGAAGTTTCATCGTTATTGGCTTGACACCATAGACCCAGTGGCCAGAAACTTTACAGGAAGATCCTAGAAATAAGAGCTCAGACAAAAATCTCATACATCTATGCTGACTGAAAAACTCCACACATATCAAGGGAGAGGGATGGGGGGCAAGACAGGAAGAAAGTCCAGGGAAAAGCAAAGGCCAAGGAGACTTAAGAAATGTTAATTTTAAAATTAACACAATTCCACACAGAGATCACTGAAGCCTTAAAAATTTAAGGTGTCTAGCACAGCCAGTACGCAAATCACTGGATGACCACTCAGCTACGTAGATACAGGAACCAAGATTTAAAAATTAAAGAAAAAAAAATGAGCAGAGTCAGTAGTCATCTCTATTTACAGACAATATGATCTGTGAGGGAAAAGGAACGCATATGGAGATCAGTATGGAGGTTCCTCAAAAGATTAGGAATGGAACGACCATATGACCCAGCTATACCACTCCTGGGTATCTTTCTAAACAAATTAAAGTTAAAGTACTATAGGTGATACATGTATACCCAAGTTTATAGCAGCACAATGTGCAACAGCCAAATTATGGAACTAACCTAGGTGTTTGTCAACAGATGAATGAAAAAGAAATTGAGGTATCTACACACAATGGCATTTTAATCAGCCATAAAAAAAGAACAAAATTATGTCATCTGCAGGAAAATGGATGGAACTGAAGAACACCACGCTGAGTGAGATCAGCCAGACTCAGAAAATCAAGGGACACGTTTTCTTTCATATGTAGAAGCTGGAGAGAAAATAGGAAAGAAAAAGGACTTCATAAAAATGAGGAGAGACCAGTAGAAAAGTGGAAGGAGATTGAGGAAGGAAGGTAGGAAGGAAGGGAAAAAGGAGACTTAAGGAAGGAAACAGAATAAATAATGTTATGTTTATGTATGAATGCATCACTACTAATCTCTCTGGCATGTACAGGGAGGAAGGGGGGAGGGGGACAGAGTGCAAAGGGAAACATACCCACCAAAAGATGTTGTGTGCATATATGAATGTATTACTTTGAATTTCACTAAATGTATATGATTACAATGCACCAATTAAAATTTTCTTAATGAAAAAATATTGTCTCTATAAAAAGAGCCACTAAAACTATTAAATGAATTTTAGCAATGTTGCAGGCTACTAAATCAATATTTTAAAAACTCTATTTCCAAATACAATCAACAATCTGAAAATGAAAAAAAAAGAATGGCATCAAAAGGAATAAAATACTTAGGAATAAATTTAACAAAAGTAGTAGTAACTTTAAACACTGAAATTATAAAACATTGTTGAGAGAAAAATTAGGACCCAAATACAGGAAGAGAGACACTTATGTTCATGGATTGGAAGACTTTTTACAGTCAATTCAATCCATATCAAAATACCAGTAGGGTTTTTGAGATTTTTTGGGAAATTGAAAAGTTGACTCTAACATTTAGATGAAAATGCAAAGGACCAGAAATAGCCAAAACAGCTTTGAAAAAACCAAGTTATTGAAGTCAAAGGCCTTAGACTACCTACTTTCATGACAGTATAGTAGATTACAATAATCAAAACAGACATTTTAAGGACAAATAGGTAGTCCAATGGAATAGAAGAGAATACCTAGAACTAAACTGAGATTTATAGTCAGTTGATTTTTCAACAAAGAAACCATAGTAATTTATAGGGGGGGGGAAAACAGTTTTCTCAAGAAACAGGGATGGAAAAACAACGAGGATCTTTTACTTCATATTATTTATAAAGCTTAAGTCAAAATGGATTATAGACCATTTTATAGACCTAAATGTAACAGTAAAATCTATAAAACTTCTAGAAGAAAACCCAAGAAAGAAATAATTATGACTTTGGGTTAGGCAAAGATTTCTTAGATATGAAAGCAAATACATGCTCCATAAAAGAAAATAAAATGATAAACTAGAGTTCAAAAGTTAAAACTTTAAAAGAAACCATCAAGAAAATGAAAAAGTAAGCTATGAATGGAAGAAAGGTTTTGTAAGCCATGTATCCTATCACTGATAAAAAAAAATCCATGCAACCAGAATATATAACGATCTCTTAAAACTCAATAATAAGAAAACATAAGCAAAATATTTGAATAGACACTGCACCAAAGAAAATACAGATGACAAATTAGCACATGAAAAATGTGTAACATCATTAGTCATTAGGAAAATGTGAATCAAAAGCATAAGAAAATACTATTGCACACACACTAGAATAGCTAAAACACATTTAAATAAAAAAATACCATATCTTAGGATGCGGAGAAAATAGAACTTTCTTTCTGGTAGGGATGTAAAACGTAAAGTCTATTTGGAAAACAGTTTGGCAGTTTCTTAAAAAATTAAACATTCACTCATCATATGACATAGCAACTCCACAATTAGGTATCTACATAAGAAAGAGGAAAATGTGTCTACATAAATACTTGTATGTGTATAATCATAGCGTTATTCAAAAAACAAACAAACCAAAGGTACATAAACTGATGAATGGATAAACAAAATGTAGCATATCCATAAAATAGAATATTACTCGATAATAAAAATTTGAGCTGGGCATGATGGCGCACGCTTGTAATCCCAGTACTTGGGAGGCTGAGACCAGAGGATCCGCGGCCAGCCTCAGCTACTTAGTGAGGCCCTTCGCAACTTAGTGAGACCCTGTTTCAAAATAAAGAATAAAAGCCGGGCATGGTGGCGCATGCTTGTAATCCCAGTACTTGGGAGGCGAGACAGGAGGATCTGGGTTCGCTGCCAGCCTCAGCTAATTAGTGAGGCTTCTGCAACTTCGTGAGACCCGGTTTCAAAATAAAGGATAAAAAATAGGGCCGGGGGTGTAGCTCAGAGGTAGAATGCCCCTGGGTTCAATCCCCGGTACCGAAAAATAAAAAACAAAAAAAAAATAAAGAATAAAAAATAGGGCTGGGGGTGTAGCTCGGAGGTAGAATGCCCCTGGGTTCAATTCCCTGTACCACAAAAAAATAAATAAATAAAAAATTTGACATAGATGAACTAGGAAACACAAAAATAAGTCAGAAAGCAAACCAGCAGTTACCTGCTTGGGAGTCAGAAATGGGAACTGAATATTGTCACAGGGGAATTTTGGGGAGTATGTTTCTATCAGATTAATGAGTTAGCTTAAGTAAGGTGTACATTTTCATTCATCATAAGTTTATAACCCCTGAAGGACACACCAAGGCTCCACACTTCAGTACTTTTCCACGGGCTAACTGAAGGTCACCTGTGGGCCCCAGACCAACTTTTAGGATGTCAACATAAATTACTCTCTGGTTGGGCCTTAAAAGTCAATATCCCAGGTAATCTGTGACCAGAGAGCCCCTACAATGATCTACTACTCACTGAGTCCAAATATAGTTACAAATCACAGAGAATAAGAGTACGGTAAGAAGTGAGTAGTGAATTAAAGGAAGTTAGTGAGCAAGAGACTAGAGGGGGACTGTGCTCTGAGATGGCCATGTCAAAGTGGAAGGAACAAAGAATAAAGACTTAAGTAAATAAGTGACTTAGAGAATGTATGATTAATAAGAAAGGTAATTCACAAAGAAAGTCTATGTGAATGAATGAAAAATAAATGTATGGTTATCATATAGCTACAGAAGCTGTTGTAATCAACACAAATTTCTTCGAAAAATTGCCTTTCTTCAAAAGGATCAAGGACAATGCTAATAAAGAGAACTAGGAAACTGAGTTCTCAGAAGGGTTCTAGAGAAAATAAACCAAAGGCTTTTATAAACAGTGTGGAAACACACATATATAAATATTTATATGTAGATATATTTTGATATAACATTACAAACAGTGGTTTATTTGGTATAGCATAACAGAAAAAGTACTAAATGTGTCATAGATGATATCAGATTATATTCTTGGGACTTAATAGAAAGTTCAGTCTAAATAGAAAGGAGGAGAGGGAGAAGGGGAAGAGGAAGAGGAAGGCTGACAAGCAGAAGTCCTATTTCCAAGAATATTTATCAGTAAAAGAAACTCCTCAAATATCCTTTCCTTTAACATTGAGTCCTCATGTAAGTGAGCTGACTGCAAATTTTATTATCTCAAAACCATTTTCATGAATAGGTCTTTAAATTTCAGAACTATAAAGAGTATAACAACAACAACAAAAAAAAATCAGGCTTTATAGTGTGAAAAGAACCTAAATACTTTTTTTCATACTGTAGCCTTGTAAGACAAAACTAAAAACATATATATGACTTACTAAGTAAACTGTCTAACATATCTACATCCAAATCTGTGGGTCTCTTTTGCTGCTGGGCTACTAACTGGCAAAAGTCCTGTGCAGCTTTCACAATATCTGCTTTTCCATCTTCTGGAGACAGCACCTTCACTGCCGAATGGCAACTTAAAACTGGAGGAAAAAAAAACAAGATGTTCCAGATTTATTTCATTATTAGTTTTACAAAATAATAAGTTCAGACCAAAATAAAGATACATTTCTTATAAGAATCACATATGCCCTTCAATTTCAATATCAAAACATACTTAAACTATTCTCCTCCGATGCACCCATAAATCACATTTATGTACGTTTATTATACTGTCTTCTTTTCTAAGTGCTCAGAAGACCTTTTATTGTGCACAAATTCTCTATAAAATAGAAATTTTAATTATAGGTTAGCTAATAATTTTTACTCATCTAAAAACTTTTACTCATCTGTAATCATGGTACACTTTATACACAGAATAAAAGAAAAAAGTGAAGATTAAGAATTTCAATGAAATATGTATGCACTGTACATAGTGTACATCTTATTCTATGGGAGCTACTTTACAAATGATAGGACTATAGGTAGTTGACAACACAAAATTTTCATCTGTAAATATGCAAATTCTTTCTAGCCTAGGACAGTTTCCATTGTTTTTCCTCTCAGCACAAAGGAAAAGAAGTTTTACCTCTATTTACATATTCATTTCATTGCCTGGTCTATAAATGTGTTTGTTCTTTGGACTGTCTCTTCAACCAGTTATAAAATCTCCCTGGTTAAATAAATCTTTAATATGTGTTCATGTTTTCATATCTGTATGAATTACTTTATATTTTTCTGAAAATTATCTTTTAATAATGATATAATTTTCCCTGAAACACAAAATATACATCTTCACGTGTTACATATTCACTTTTACACTCATGCTTACCTTGATCATCTTTGTCATTACTATTTGCAAACTCTGCTGAGTATCTGGAACAATCTAGGCCCAGAAGTTCCTGCTGTTGTTTTAAAATTTCATCCATCAATCTGGAATTATTTCTTTTGAAAATACCTTTTAAAAAAGCAAGTAAACCACAACTAGGTTAATTTATCCTCTTCAATGATTAATGGATGCTTAATCACTAGCACACTAGATCCAGAACTGAGAACATCTCAAAGCAGTAAGAACTAATCCTAAACTAGAATATGTTAATACAAAAGTCTGCTTTAGGCACAAGTCACAAAGGACACAAGTTAGCTACAGACAGAAATTTAGACTGGAAAGGAATTTTAAGGGATTATTTACTTGAAACCTTTATTTACAGATTAAGAAACAGATCCGCCGGGCATGGTGGCGCATGCTTGTAATCCCAGTACTTTGGGAGGCGGAGACCGGAGGATCCTGGTTCGCGGTCAGCCTCAGCGCTCTCGCTCTCTCTCTCTCTCTCTCTCTCTACCTAGTGAGGCCCTCCGCAACTTCGGGAGACCCGGTTTCAAAATAAAGTATAAAAAAATAGGGCCGGGGGTGTAGCGTGGAGGTAGAATGCCCCTGGGTTCAATACCCGGTACCGCAAAAAAAAAAAAAAGAAACAGATCCAATGTCCTCAAGGGACCTGTCTTAGAATTTGTTTCTGACCACCAGTCTAACGTATTTTCTCTGCAGATTTACTATGTATATCAAATACTACTACCTCAATTTGATATTTTTTAATCCTAAAAGGAACTAATGTGAATAAAAAGTATATAAAAATAAAGTGTACAGAAGTAGAGAATAGAAAAAAATAAAACCAAAATTTAATAAACTCAAAGCACAGAATACTGCATAAACAATTTTTACCTTCCAACTATGCACATAAATGTTAACACTTTACCATCAAGTCACTGAAAAAGGCAAAAGAACAGCCGGGCGTTGTGGCACACACCTGTAATCCCAGTACCTGGGAGGCTGAGACAGGAGTAGCGCAGGTTCAAGGACAGCCTCAGCAAGTAGTGAGACTCTCAGCAACCTAGCAACGCCCTGTTTCAAAATAAAAATAAGGCTGGAGGTGTAAGCTCAGAGGTAGAATGTCCCTGGGTTCAATCCTATATAGCCCCCCCACACACAAAGACAAACAAACTACATACATTAATAAATTTAATATAGAGCCTAACTAAAACAAAACCAAAAAGACATGTTCTTTACTATTTACAAAGAAGTTACTTTCTAGTGGCCACTGCTTTTTTATTTTTATCAAGAGTTTCTACTTTATACTGTTGGTAAAGTAGTTCACAAATTAACTTGGAGAAAGAACAGTGTGTGTGTGTGTATGTGTGTATGTGTGTGTCTTTCTCCGACAGTCTGGGTGGAGAAAAGCCTTGTGAAAGAAGCAAGACCTAAGCGGAGCTGAACTCAGAAAGTAAAAGAGAAGAAAATGAAGAAGACATTAGATGGGGAAAATCCTGAAGAAAAAGTAGTTTGGAATGTTCAAAAGACAGATAAATGCTACAGATGCAAAGGATATGAGAAAAGGGGAGAGTTCTAATTTTTATTTCATAAGCCCATCAAAGGAGTAACCAACATTTTTTGAGAAATTTGGAAATGTATATCTTTAGGAGGATTTTCCTAGCATCAGCATAGGGAAGACAGGGCAACAGATTTCTGCAGAAGTCCACACACAATTTGTTGAGGCAATGGAAAAGGATTCACCAAAAGGAAGAACTGTAAGTCATAGTATATGACTTACTTAGAGGTGAATAAAAAACATCCCATGTATTTTATTCTAGGTTTCAGAAAATGATAAAATTGTTTAAAAGCAGAGAAAATCTACAAAAAGAACTGGCTGGAAGGAAAAGATAAGTTCAGTTTTAGACAGTTAATAATAGACTATTTAGGTAGGGGTTACAGTAAAAGTGATTAAGAGACAAGAGACAGAGTAGGTAAGGATCTTCTCTGTGTAGCTCACCAGGGCTGTAATGGTTTTGGTTTAATGCCCCCCTGGCCTCATGGAAACAAGGCAGCAATGCTGGAAGGGGCTTGGTTGCTAAGGAGGGGTCCTTGGAGGGGTGTGGCCTTGGGGACTGTATCAGACTCATCACCCCCCCCAACTTCTCTCTTGCTTCTGCCCTGCCTGATGAAGAGTCAGTGTGCTCTCCCCCTCTCCCCTTCCAGCGGCCATGCCCTGAGATCTGTCACATACACACACACACCCTCACTGGACTCCCATGGACTGAACCCAAAATCCCCAAGGGAACCGTGAGCAAATCTCCTTCCTCTAAGTTGTGTGATAAAGTTCTTTGGATTATAGCAGTGAGAAAGTTGACTGAGACAGAGGGCCCACCTAGCACAGTGCCTGGGGCACAGAGCAAACACTCAACAAATAAATGTCTGCTGAGAGAGGGGTCCTCTTCAATCTTGGCACATTACAACTGTGGTATCTTCAATGGCTTCTAAAATGCCTAGTGTATTAATAACAAACGGCCTAGCTCAACAATAACATTCCAACCTATGCTTCCACAGTTGGTGGGGGAAATAATTCATGTTTATAAAACAAATGAATCTATTTATTTTAGTACTCTAACCCCAGCAAATTAGAATTGCCTTATGTTTCTCAAAAATAGATGGACTGACCTCAATCCCCATTCTTTATGTGAACTTCCCAAACCCGTACCTGTCAATTCTCCCAATTCTTCACAGGCCTGCTGACATGTCACCTCGCCTCAAGAGCCTTTCTCAATGCCCCAGCCAGATGTACCCCATTCCTACTCTGACTACACTCACCCCCTCAAACACATTTTGTTCAAAACCCTTGATAACTAATATTCTACTTTTTAAAACAGTGACAGCTTAACAAACCACCATCACCACTGAACTGTATTCTTACTTGTGAACTAGTTTCTTACTCATCTCTTTGCCCTTAAGGCAACTTCCATACAAAAGGAGTTCAACGTTTATTTAGTAAGCTGAATTATCAGTGCACAAAAAGCCACCGAACAACAAACAAAATCTAAAGGGAAATGCCACCATATGGAATTTTTTAAAAGTTTCCAGGAACTTCATACAATATAAGCAGACACTTCTGTTAAAAAGGAATACTATTACAGAGGCACAGTTACAAAGTATCTTCTATAAAGAAGATTTTCACAAAGTTATTTTAAGCAGAACATTTTCCCTTGGCTGATCTGGATGAAGAGCTAAAGTTAAAAAGAACAGTTTCAGGGCTGGGGATATAGCTCAGTGGTACAGCACTTGCCTAGCAAGGCCCTGGGTTTGACTCCTAGCACCAAAAAAGAGAAAAGTATAGTTTCTGTTAAGTGCTTAGATGAAACAGATTCTAAGCAAGATGATTCCTAACACCTCACAGTTTGACATACATCTAGAAACCTGACTACATTGTATTTATTTCACTCATAAATAATACTATCAGCTTATAATCTTCCTTAGGACTCAAAGGCTACACACACATACGCATAATTCAAATGATATATAAGAAATGCAATAAGATATAAGGGTAGTTTTGATTGAAATAGGAAGTTTCTCTAGTAATGATATCATGTATATAGAGATTCTTTTTCACATATAATTCATCCGTTTGCCTTCTAAAATTTAAACTAAAGTCAAAATGATAGAACAAAAGTCAGCTGGAGCCATGCATAGTGGCACATACATGTAATCCCAGAATTTGGAAGGCTAAGACAGGAGGATTGCAGGTTCAAGACCCTCACTCAGCAACCTAGTGAGACCCTGCTTCTAAACAAAAAAAAAGGACTGGGGGTGGAGCTTGGAGGTAGAATTCCCCTGGGTTCAATCCCCAGTACTGCAACACCAAAAAAAGAAAGAAAAAGAGAGAATTTGCCTAGCTGATTACTAATATAGAGATTACTCTATTGCATATTCTCTCAGCATTCAGAGTTTATCTTATTTAAGGAAACAAAAAATATCAGTATGAGAAATAAGTGGAAGGAGGGATATTATATGAGATCAGAGATAATGAAAGTAGCCATAACATGAAGGAGTCTTGGTAATTTAGGAAGCATTCTAAGTACAAAGTGAAG
Source organism: Glis glis (assembly GCA_004027185.1). Classification (NCBI taxonomy): domain Eukaryota; kingdom Metazoa; phylum Chordata; class Mammalia; order Rodentia; family Gliridae; genus Glis; species Glis glis. The sequence continues at coordinate 15,205 of PVJS01027928.1, forward strand.
CTGCTGGGGGAGAAGGGTGGTGTTATTTAGAGTTTGGGTGATATTATCAAAAGTAGATCACTATATGTTGGTGAATGAAGAATGGATTATACAGAAGCCAGAACAGGAATGAAGATCAACCAGGAGGCTACTGTAGTAATACAAGTGAAAGATGACGGTAACTCAAACATGGATAGCTGCAATGGTGACCAAAATAAGAGATGGATTTGGGATGTATTCTAGAAGTAACACCAGGGAGGCCTATAGATTACAAATGGAACATGATTAAGACTCACATATGATATCTAAGTTTTTAGCTTGAGCAATTGGATGGAAAGTAGTAATATTTTCTGAGCTGGGGAAAAATGTAAGGGGGCAGGTTTGGAAAAATTCAAGAGTACTGTTAACATATTAGGTATTTGAGATGCCTAATAATTAAAAGTGATTTTTAAAAAGGAGTTAGATACAGAAGTTTAGAATTATGGAAGAGATCAGGGCTAGAGATCAAAACAAAACAAAACAAAATTGTGTCAGCACATCAGTGATACTTAAACTCGTGGGACTAAAGAGTTCATTTGGGACAGAGGTCAGCAAACTACTGCTGTTGGAGAGAGTCACAAAGATTTGTTTATGGCTGCTTTCAGACTACACTGGACAAGTGAGTAGAAAAGGGCATACATAAAGCTCAAAACTCTAGAGCATTACAAGATACAGAAGTAAAACAGAGAAATAAAATAGAGGAAGAGAAGTCAGACATAGGCTCAAAAGGAGCCAGCAATGAGAAGGAAGAAATCCAGGTATATGTGGGGTCATGGAAGACAGGATCAAAAAATATTTTAAAGAAAGTAAAATTATAAGTTGGGCGTGGTGGCGCACGCTTGTAATCCCAGTACTTGGGAGGCGGAGACCGGAGGATCAGAGTTCGCGGCCAGCCTCAGCTACTTAGTGAGGTCCTCCGCAACTTCGTGAGACCCGGTTTCAAAATAAAGTATAAAAAATAGGGCCGGGGGTGCAGCTCGGAGGTAGAACGTCCCTGGGTTCAATCCCTGGTACCGCAAAAAAAAAAAAAAAAGAAAGTAGAATTATGTCTCTACAATCTACCTATAAGATTATATACTACTGGTGACATACCGTATTAGATTTCTAAAGCCTCTATTACAAGAGTTAAAATGAAATGTTGGACTTATTTACACGTTTCAATATTTAGTCTACCCTCACACCCGAGCATGTACACATTAACTGAGTAATAAAGCTATTATATACATACCTTTTCATATAAGGGAACAAAATAACAAGGAGTTTAATTAAACAAGTATACAGTCAGCAAATCTTGTCTGTACTCCTTAAATGTTGACTCTTCAAAAATTTCTGTGAAATGCACAATCAATTCTACAAATGAGACTTTTAAAATGCACATTTAATGTATCTTCTTTTTAATCTCAAATTAGAATTTTTACTGTGGTTGTTCATTCCCTTCTATAGGAACAGAACTTTTAAGAACTATCTAAAGCTGGGCATGGTGGTGCACACCTATAATACCAGTACTTGGGAGGCTGAGACAGGAGGATCACAGGACAGTGTCAGCAACATAGTGAGACTCTTCAGCAACTTACTGAGACCCAGTTTTAAAATAAAAAGGGCTAAGGGAATAGCTCGGATGTAGAAGGGCCCGGGGTTCAATTCCTAGTACTACAAAATAAATAAATAAATAAATAAATAGAAAAGATAAATACTTAAGCAATCTCTCCTAGTTATAATGTACCTTACCAGCTATGGAATTAAAGTAAAACTTATTTATAAGCAAATGCCCATTCTTCAAATTTGACTGCCTTTTTTCTTTTTAAATTAGACACCTAAATAAGTTATCTAGTGGTTATCCTCATTTAATTTCTCTAACAACCCAACTATAACACTATTAGAGGAAAATCTTCAGAGAGAAAACATATACTTACGACACAATTATTTGAAAAAAACTATTAAAATTTACATGACTAAAGTAGTCATAACCAAACAAATCTTATAAGCCAATAAACTATTTTATTTCAAGCAAGAGCCTTGGGATAACCTCACAGAACAACAATAATACTGGAATTAGCATGTTGTAGCAAGGGAACAGACATGTAATGGCAGCACAATATAACGGAATGAGTGCCAGGTTTTAAGTTCCAGCGCATCAGCACAGGAAACACATAAAATGAACGAGCCATGTTTACTTCTCAGCTTCTGGTTGCACATTTTTGTTGTTGTTTGTTTAGCTTATTGATCACTAACCCAGGGTCTACCACATGTGAAGCAAGCACTCCACCCCTTAGCTACATTCCCAGCTCAGGATACACGTTTTAAAAATGAAAATATCTTCACACACTGCACATCTGACAAAGAAATAGTGCGATATAGAGCAAGAGCTCCATAAAATTAAATTGAGTTCAGTAAAAAAGTGTCCTAGGACTCAGGATGAATGTTTATATTGGTAGTACGAAGAACTCTATTTGCTTTTAAATTTCTTTTACAAATAATTTGTATCCCTGTAGATAAGTACTACTTTACCAGGGCTTTAAGATGATCCGACATAATCAGTGACAGTACAAAAACTCATTACTAGGCTCACATTTTCTTAGTAGTGAAAACCAATACAAGATAATGGGTAAGTACAAAAGCTTTTGAATAAAACCTGGTTCAAATTCTAGACCTGCTCCTTACTAGATATGGGTCTTGGCCTTTTAGTTCTCAGTTTCTTGATTTCTAAAACTGCTAAAGATTTAATGAACTTTTGTACAGAATCTGGTACAGAGTAAGAGCTCAACAAAGAAAAATTACTGCTATCAAGATAAAAGTTTATTTTAACACACAGATCTAGTACTATAGTTAAATAGAAGGGTATTCAGACAATGAAAAATTACAAAAGTTTAAAAAGCAGGATACAGCTTTTCAAAGACATTAAGATTGAATGATAGTTGAAAGATCCTTCGTAGGAGGTGATACTTTGGATGGACTTATCAAGAATCAATGATAAGAAATAAGTTATCACTGGGAAGGAGGGAATCAAGGGAAAAAATAAAAGGCAATTTTAAGAAAAGCAAGTACAAAGAGAAGCTGGTTTGGAGGTAAGGTATTTAAGTTGGATTGTTGTCCCTGAAGGCTGGCTGTCTCTCTCAGACACTTCAAGCAGGAAAGGCCATCTCAGTACAAACTGAGAAGATGGCCATGAGGAAGTAAGGAAGAGGGCCCTCACCAGACATCAAGTATCTGCTACCTACCACCTTGATCTTGGACTTCCCAGCCTCTAGAATTGTGGGAAATAAATATCTGTTGTTGGGGGGGGGGGAATCAATGATAACCTTCTGCCAAGGAGCTAGTACTTGTCAGAAAAAGAAGAAGAGGACATAGCAATGCTAAGATAAATGTGAAATGCTGGACAAGAAGTGAACTACACAAAGGTAAAGATTAGAAGTACAAGACTCCCTTACATTGAGTTTCTACATGCAGGAATATAGACACTCCAGGTTGTACTGTTCAGTATATAAAATATTATCAAGTTTGTATTTGGATTTTCAACACTTCTGGTGCCTCTCTAGTTCAACAGGAGGAGAACAATTTTTAGTAAAAATCATACTTCCAGATAGCATCTGTGTCAATGTACCAAACTGTAAACTAGCGCAAACTGTGTTCATTTTCTTCCACTGGTTTAAGGCTTGTGGGTTTTAGTGCTGGGAATCAGAAATTGCAACTCAGTTCATTATGCTTATCTACAGGAAATGCAGAATTTGAGGAATACATATTGACAATTCATTACAGGCTAAGCCATACTCTGTAAGAGAAGTAAAAATGAGAAGGAGAGAGAGCATATATGAAGCTTATAATCAAGTAAGAAACTTCAGGCACATATACATACAAAAGAGAACAGAGCAAGAAAGAAGGGAACGATCAAGAGAGACTAATAGGTAAGAGTTAGGATGGACTCACAAGGATCAAAAATAACCTGGCAGGTAGACAGCCAACTGCCAGGAAAAGGGAGAAAAGGACATTCTAGGAGGAGATAAAATCAAGTAACTACATATGGATGCAGTAAAAGGTATAGAGAGTAGTGAGAAATAGATTAGGAAGGCTGGAGCATACTGGGCAGACATTTTTAATGCTAGCATGAGAAATCTGTACCCCAAAACTATTTCATAAGACAGCTAGTACAGATTTGCATCTAAGGAAGTAACACTAGAAAGTGCAACACAAAAGATTTTTGCTCTTATTACTGAATTCTTACACAGAAAGCAATGCCATTTTGAATCATTTTAATTTATAGTAAATAAAAGCCCACTCCCAATTATCCGCACTCATGGAAAAGAATATGAAAGATGAACAACCTTACATAAGGCAAGTAGCAAAGTACCCTTTGATCTTTGTTCATTCAATTTCAGTGTGCCAAAGAATGATATAAGCAGCTTGATTAAAAACAAGGATGCCCAAGATCCCACTCCCTTATTTCAGTCTAATCAGGAAGTATGCTGAATCAGTATTTCTTAGAAGCATCCCCAATTACTCATTCATAGACATTTTGAAAAATACTGACCTACAACAAGGTTCCTGGCAATACAGTTGGATGATAAGAACACATTCCATTGCTGATAACAACACACACCCAGACAACTTGGAGCTAGATGTACTTCAGGTGAGATACCGGCAAGCATAACACCCCTAATGCTGCAACACCAGTAGCCATTCAGGTCACAGCCCTGCCCAAAACCCTGGTTTCTGTACCATCCAGTTATGATCATTTCTTAAATTATAATCATGTAAATTAAATAGCCAAATCACTGATCAGTCTCCTTAGGCAACTCATTTTTGACAGATGAAAGAAACAGTGGCAGAAATTATTATAATCAAGAAACATTGCAGGTAGCTGGATGTGGTGGTGCATGCCTGTAATCCCAGCTACTCAGGAGGCCAAGGCAGGAGGATTTAAGTTAGAGGCCAGCCTGGGCAACTTAGTAAGACCCTCTACCATCTCTCAAAATAAAAAATTTAAAAAAGGGCTGGAGATGTAGCTCAGTGGTAGAGCACCCAGTACCTCAAAAAAAAGGGGGTAAAATAAAGAAATTAAAAGATTTAAAAGATAAGGGCTGGGTGTGTAGCTTAGTGGTAGAGTGCTTGCTTAGCATGTAGGAGGCCCAGAGTTTATTCCCCAGCAAAAAAAAAAAAAGGCATTTTTAGCTGGGCCCTAGTAGAATACGCCTGTAGTCCCAAATACTGAGGAGACTGAGGCAGGAGGCCCGCTTAAGTTCAGACTAGGATCCGATTAAAAAAATAAAAACAAGCCGGGCGTGGTGGCGCACGCTTATAATCCCAGTACTCTGGGAGGCGGACACTGGTCCGGGTTCGCGGCCAACCTCAGTGCGCACACGCGCGCGATGTCTCTCTCTCTCTCTCTCTCTCTCTCTACCTAGTGAGGCCCTCTGCAACTTCGTGAGACCCGGTTTCAAAATAAAGCATAAAAAAAATAGGGCCGGGGGTGTAGAGCGGAGGTAGAATGCCCCTGTGTTCAATCCCTGGTACCGCAAAAAAATAAATAAATAAAAAATAAAAATAAAAATAAAAACAAAAAACACCAGTTTGCTGCTAGAGTCAAATCAAGGTAACTATCAATGGATTTTTTAGTTTATAAATTAAAGGTCTATATCCAACCATAATTATAGGATGAATAGTTAATTAAATACAAATTTGGGGGTGAAGAGGTATAGGGCAGGAAAAAATTAAGGTGTTAAGCTTGTCTCCAAAATGGCTATCAAACCCCCTCAAGAGCTGGGCGTGGTGGCGCATGCTTAAAATCCCAGTACTTGGGAAACTGAGACAGGAGGATCGCAGGTTCATGGCAGGCCTCAGCTACTTAGTGAGACTTTGTTTCAAAATAAAGAATAAAAAATAGGGCTGCAGGTGTAGCTCAGAGGTAGAATGTCCCTGGGTTTAATCCCCAGTTCAAAAAAAGAAAAAATCCTCAACACCCCACCTTTCTGCACAAGCCATATTCCCAATGACAAGTGAAATTGATTTCTCCGTTTCCTTGATTTGGGGAGATGTGTGACTGTGATTGCCTAAGCTAGATCATAAGAAGCCTTGCAGCTTTGGTCTTGGTCTCAGTCTCTGGGAACACTTGATCTGGAGGAAGTCCACTACCTTGTTACAAGTATCCTGAGGCCACTACAAAAATGAGAAGGCTAAAACTAGCCATGTGGAGTGACCATGTGGAGAGAGACCAACCTGCTCGCATCTATTCCAGACACCACAAACCAGGCATCTGACATTTGACAAGAAACCTTTCTATGCCACCAGCTATTGGTCTGCAACTTTATGAGTTACCCCAAAGAAAATTACCCAAATGAACTAAGTCAACACATAAATTGTTTTAAAATATTATACTTTGGGGCAGATTTTCATGAAGCAATAGATAAATGGAACAGTTGCCCCAGCCTTCCTCTTAACATGTTTTCCAACTTTTCATTAAACTTACTTTTACATTCAGTGTTCCCAACACTCCATGCAATGCTATTTCTCAAGCTAGTCTAATGGAAATGCTGTCTCTGGGGAATTCTCCATGCACACACACTCAGAGAACACTGTATTGTTGGGGCTACTCCAGATGCTGCCTATTTCTGCTCGGTCTAGGTCCAATGTCACATTTCTCTTTCCAGGACATATGGGGTAATGTTGCTCCTCAGGAATCCCCTTTTTCTCTTTAAATAAAGTATCTGCCTACTCACTTAACATTTATATATCTGCTTGTATTAATTGTGTGTGGGGGGGATGATACTGGAGATTGAGCCCAGGGGCATTCTACCTCCAAGCTACACCCCCAACCCTATTTTATGTTTTATCTGTGAAACAGGGTCTCACTAAGTTGCAGAGAGCCACGAACCTGCGATCCTCCTGTCTCAGCCTCCCAAGTACTAGGATTACAGATGAGCACCACAGTGCATGGTTCCTGTATTAATTTTTAGTAGATATCCCTCAGGTGTAAACTCCTTAAGAGGCACCATTTCTTGTACTTCCTTGGATTACATTGCTGTATACTACAATAGGTATTCAATCAACACAACATTTGAGTATATCAATAGGATTTTTTGTAAGTTAAATATCTGTATAGAAAAAGGCTTCCAGGGGTTTCTTTGGGAAAAACTGAATAGAACTTAAATGTCTATGCTCCCCCCAAAAATGCCAATTTTCCTCACATATGCACATAGCTTGAGGCTTTCCTTGGCCACTCTATTTAAAATGGCGCCCCTTCCTACACAACTAAATTTTAACACTCCTATCCCCCTTCCTCTGCTTTATTTTTCCTCATGTACTTACTATTATTATTTTTGTGGGGAGGGAGGACTGGGGATTGGACCCAGGGGCATTCTACCTCTGAGCTACACCTCCAGTCCCATTTTATTTTTTATTTGGAAACAGGGCCTCACTAAGTTGCTGAGGTTGGCTTTGATCCTGCCATCCTCCTGTCTCAGCCTCTCAAGTACTGGGATTACAAGCATGCACCACTACACCTAGCCTCCTCATGCACTTATAATACTAAATATTTTACCCATTTATATTAATTGCGCAACTCCCACTAAAATCTAAGGTTCCTAAGCACAGGAAATTTTATCTGTTTTGTTCACTCCACACACCATAGGTGAAAGAGTATCTGGTACTTAACAGACACCCAATTGTCATCTATTGAATGAATTAATCAATCAAAATTGATAATTTGAAGGTCTCTTACTAAAGCAATGAAGTTGTCCCTTATCTCTTTAAAAACAAACTATTTTTGCAGTAGGACACAAATGCTCTAAGTCCATTCACTGAAAATAATCCTTAAACCTCCTTTTAAAGCCGGGCGTGGTGGCGCATGCTTGTAATCCCAGTACTTGGGAGGCAGACAGGACGTTCGCATAAAAAATAAAACAGGAATGGGGATGTGGCTCAGAAGTAGAATGCCCCCGTGTTCAATCCCCAGTACCACCCACACACCAAAAAGGAACCTCCTTTTGGTTCTCAGTCAAACTCTGGTTTAACTTCTTCCTTTTCATTACCAGTCACTCTTCTTTGAGGCAGTATGACACAGGATATGTCTGAATCACATCAGGAATTCAATAACAGGAATTGCCGGAACAAGGAAGTGTGGTAATATTATAATCTGGGCTCAGAGGCACAGTCACCAAGTCAAACGACTTAGCTATCTACTTTCCTTCCCTACTGGAAAATAAAGGTACTTGATTTAAAGGAATCACCTGGACATAAGTAAATCCACTACACTGCTTTTTGTCTTAAATTCCCATTTCTGATTCACTTATTTTATTCCCCAGACAGTACTAGTTGCATTGGTTTAAGCAAGGATTGTACCTCATGATTTCTATTGGTCTGCTGAGTTCTTTCAGTAGGTTCCGTATGTCAGTCTCTGAATATATTAAACTTTACACTATAGGGCAAATCATCATTTGATCATGACAGGTTACTGAGTCATTCCTTGCTGGCTGCAAGGAAGATGATAGGGTAGCTGGAGAATACTACTTATTCTGACAAAACCCTGTACTTAAATCTACTGATCTGACGAAGATTTAAAGGTAAAAATCAAGTTGTAGCTTCTCCACAGCATATGGGTAATTTAAGTTATTGAACAAAAAATAAAACATTCCTTTTCTTTCCTTCACACCAGTAGTCTTAAATCATACTTTTCACATCTTTATAATTAACCCATTAAGTCCCAAGTTTTCAATTCTGCAAATATTTCAATGAAGCTGACACAGGTACATTAAAATATGTTGGAAATCATAATCTAGAGCATATCCTTTACATATTTTTAATATGTATATACTTTTTTCAAATGCTCTAATCATTCACCAATTACTTTTCTCAAAAGAATCGATCTCTAAAAACCTAAATTCAATTTTGGCATAGTAGCACATGCCTGTAATCCCACTACTTGGGAGGCTGAGACTGGAGGATCCCAGGTTCAAGGCCAACCTCACCAAGTTAGCAAGACCCTGTTTTTATTTTTTTATTTTTACTTATTTTTATTTTTTGCGGTACTGGGGATCAAACCCAGGGGCATTCGACCTCCAAGCTACACCCCCAGCCCTATTTTTTATTCTTTATTTTGAAACAGGGTTTCACTAAGTTGTGGAGGGCCTCACTAAATTGCCGAGGCTGGCCTTGAACCTGTGATCCTCCTGTCTCAATCTCCCAAGTACTGGGATTACAAATGTGTGCCACCACGCCCAGCTGTAGACACTGTCTTTAAATAAAAACAGCTGGGATGTAGCTTGGAGGTAGAATGCCCCTAGGTTGAATCCTTAGTACCATAAATAAATAAGTTAATGTACTAATTACTTTAATTAAATAAAAACACAAGTAGTTCAAAGTGACCATAAGTGATATTTGTTGCTCAATTTAAGATTGTATATGTGTTCCACATCTGGGACAATGGGACAAAATGGGTTAAGGAAATTCCCATGCATTCTGGATTTGACTGAAATTAATCATTTAACATTCAGAGCCTTCCTCAACTTTATCTTAGATATTCTTCAATGGCCTGCTCAAATCTCATCTCCTCTTCATGCACTCATGATTTCCTCCCTTCGGAATTTCCCTCCTCCCTTCTCATAGTAGTTACTGTACTCCCAAAACGTCCCCAGTCACCTAGAGAGTATGTGCCTTCCTCCCCACATGCCTGAGAGTCCGTGGAATGAAAGGCAAGACTCCAGAGAATATGTCTGGCACAGTGCTTTTGGCTTGTTGTCATCCAGTAAGTGTTGAACTTTTGTACTTACAAAACTTCTCTGTGGTGAAATTCATTGCCTCACTCAAAACTTAAGGAAAGGACAATTGTATCAAGCACTGTACTGGCCTCTGGAGATAAAGGATCACACAGGATCCCAGGCATCCAAAAACAGGATGGAACCATCTTCGTTTCTGCCTATCCAATCTCTCACATACTTACCATAAACCCGGCCCAAAAGCTACCTGACCCCAACCGTTCCCGCTGGCAATTCTACCACACGCGACCCCTGCATAAATGCTCCACAGCCTGACTGCACTTAAGAACAGTGTCTTGAACCTCTCTGGCAATCACTGTGGTGCAACCAATGGGCAAAGACTGAAAAAGCTGGCTAAAATTCCAAATTTCCCCTTTACTACCTTTATGACCTTGGACAAGTCAGTTAATGTTTTTGACCCTCAGCTCCCTCTTTTGTGAAACAAAGGTATACAAATACCATCTCCCTTGCTGGGGTATTATCAAGAATATGTAATTTTAAAATGTCAACAATGTACTGAATCAAATCCAGGCACTTACTAGGTGTTCAATAGAGCTAAACTCCTTCGAAAGGCGCTTGTGTGATTTACACAGCCGGGCCGCGGGAACTCCCAGGGCCGGAAGGGCGGCCGTGCGCCCGCACCCGGGTCCCACCAGGAAGATGTGCAGCCCCCGAGGGCAGAGCCGCCTCGGCCAGGCCGCCCCACGCCACGCCTCACCTTGGTGGTCGTAGACGCTAATGTAGGAGATGCCCACGGCCATGCACCACACCACGAGGCTCGCGATGTCCGAGAAGCTGGGCTCCTGCTCGTCCTCCGTGACCACCAGGCCCATGTGCACTGGCAGCTTCTCCAGGGAACGGGCGTCGGCGCGCCAGCGCAGACGCAGGTGGGCGGCGGCCGGCCCCGGACCCCCG
>PVJS01027929.1:0-25879 GCA_004027185.1 Glis glis
CCCGGCCACGCCCACGAGGGGGCGTGGCCGGCGCAGTGTCTGCTGGGAGTTGCAGTTCTGGGCCCAGCGCTCGCCGCTCCTTTCCTCCAGCACCCCACTGCCGCCCAGCAGCCCGCAGACTGTGAAGCTACGGTGGGTTGAGCGCCGGGCACTCCCGCGCATAAAAGGAGCGGCATCTTCTTTAATTCGGATCGGGGCGCCGCTGATGATGTGTAGACAATGTTTGGAAGCAGCGCAAGCGACGCATGCGCGGATGCCCGCCGGGGCTGGGGCTAGGGGACGTAGGTAGTCCTGTGGCACTAATTTGTGATGACTCTGCTTCCAGGCTGGGGTCGTTAGCGCGGAGACGGGGGAGACACACGACAATCAAGGATTTTTTTTTCTGCCCCTCCTACCTTTCGGACCCTTCCACCTCCTATCTTTTTTCCCAATTTGCAGAGTTGCAGCTTCCCCCACCCCGGTTTCTCCGTGGGAAGCCTTCTTCCATTCTGTTGTGAAATCCTTTAGCCTTCCTGGAATTCAAGCTGCCCCCTCTGCCACATCCAAGTCATGTGAGGTGGCCAAGGGCTTGAGGCACAGGTCCTACACTGTCCCTGCCACTTCTCCCAGATTTATGGTTACTCTGACCTCCTCTTCCCCTGCAAGGCTGAGATCAGCCAGGCGATAGATAGATGATAGATGATAGATAGATAGATAGATAGATAGATGACAGATAGAAAGACAGGTAGATAATGTGCCCTTGAGTTCACAAAGGGCTTTCATAACTTCCTTGCCCTAGGAGGTGGCATCCTACCAAAAGGACAAGTGAAAACGCACGGATGTAGTCTGTGGCAGAACCCCAGGGGTGAAACCTACAGAAGTCCTAAGTCTGCTGCTTTTCCTGCCACTTCACAGGTGTCTCTGAAAGAGCTAAAGGAATTGGCCCACAGCACTAATGCTAGCTGCCTTTCCGAGTAGTCAGACCATGACTACAGCCACCCTTGAATTAGTGAGCAGTTACCCTTCAGTGAGTGGCCCCTCCAGCAAGCACAGAGGATTTTGGCGAGGGAAATGTTACGGTTGAGCCATTACCTTGTGGAAAGATGTCCATGAGATCTTAGCTTGAGGAGCAACCTTTCCCAAAGATAACCAGGTTGTGCTATAAAGTACCCTCTACCTTCCAACCATAGGCACATTTTGTTGTGTGATTGCTTGTTTGTCTGCCTTTCTTGAGAGGCTGCAGCACTGTTTTGTTCTCCATTGTCTTGGCAGTGCTAACATAAATGTCAAATAGGCATATAAATGATGAAATGCAGAAATCCTGTCTCTGCCCTTCAGGTCTGTACCCAATGCCTGCTGGGAGAGATAGAGATGAAAATAGAGGTATAGGTTTATTCGAAGCTTGGGAGCAAGACGGCAGAAGAACATTACAGCTTGGAGAGGTCTCAGAAACCTGCATAAAAAGCAGTATCTGCTAAAAGGGAGTCCCTGCTAAGTTTTGGAATTGTGCCTCACTGCATTAGAAGCTAGGAGTTGTCACACTACATTAGCTTCACCTGAGAGGAAAGGGGGCTGATTCTCTATCAGCAGACCAGGCCCGGCACATGAACGCTCCCCTTCCAGGTGGTCATCTGCACCAGCTGCACTGGTCAGGGACCCTGGCTTTCTTCAAACATCTTTGGAATGCTCTTTGTGGAAAGGCCTTTTGAGCATAGAGCACATTCTTCTGAACCTCTTCAACACTGGAACATCTTGTTCCTTCAAGGATTTGATATTTGGGGGTAGCCAAAAATCATTTGGATGCAAGTCTGAAGGTCAAGGAAGACAATCATGCCACATAATTGTAAAATTTGGTGAAATCTGTGTTTGTTTGTTTGTTAACCAAAAGCAGGGGTTTTCATTCTGGAGTGTGTGGAAGTTTCAGGTCTATGTGTACTTTCCCAAGGCAGCATGTCCTAGCTTTCATTAGATTTCCCAAGGATTCTGTGATTCAAAAAAGATTAACAACCCATGCTAAAGACTTATGAGATCATTTTTTTCTGTGGCTTGTAAACTGGCTCTGGGGAAAGTCTTGTGTTAGGAGAGCAAAGGGCAGGTTTCAACTTTGCCGGCAATTGGATGCATGGGCTCAGTGGGCTCCAGAGCTCCCAGAACCTTCATGTCCACACATTCAAAGTAGAGGGTACAACTGAGAGGGTGGTGTCTGTGGTGCTGTCTTGCTCTGTATCTGCACGGAATTCCAACAGAGGGATTTCAGAAATGTTTTTGTAAAGCAGTGTCATTGGACCAGGCAGGTAATACAACCTTCCCGGGCAACTCTTCCAAATGACCTTAGTTAGGATGTGTTGGTGCTGGTGTGCTTGTTCATATAAATCAGCCTCCTGGTCTGAGAAATCCAGAGTTGTCCACCAGGTCAGAGAGGGCAGGCAGAGGCTTAAAACCAGAGACTTGCTCAGAACAGTAAAAATGGTTGGGGAGGAAGAGGGAGCCTGGAATGAGATGAGTCCTGGAGTATCATATTGTCAGGGACACGAACCATCAGCTCAGGCATGAACCATCAGCTCAGGCAGGCCAGAAACAGGAATTCTGCCTTAGGAGTGAAGGCTCTGGCAGAGGATCCATCTCCAAAAGGACCAATCCGAGAACACAGAGTTCAAGCGAGAGAACTATTTGGCTGGGACTGAATCCCAAGCAGCAGGAGTCCCATTCTAGGAACTAGGGTACAGGATGACTTGAGACTAGGCCACAAGCCATGTGGTCAGGATTGGTCCTAGAGCCTGCAGCTAAGGACTCTGACTTGGGGGGTAGGGGATCCTGGGGGATCACCCAGAGTCAGGGAAAAGCTGAAGAGCCAGCCCTTTGAGAGTCACCATCAGTTGTTGATGGGTTCTTCCCTCCCTCCATCCTTAAAGGTTAAACCATTTTTCTAGTGACAGACAACATACATTAGTGTATATGTTCTGTTAATAAATATAGTTAAATTATTTTAAATTACATTTTAGCATGTGATTTTGAAATGGAATGGCTTGGGAAATAGTGAACAATGGGTACTGAGCTACAGTTAGGAACAAGTCGTTCTGGTGTGCTATTGCACAGTAGTGTGATGACAATTAATAATGTCTGTGCACTTCGAAAAGCTAAGAGAAAGGATTTTGAAAGTTTTTTTATCATAAAGGAATGATAAATATTTGAGAAGATATATGTTTAAACTGATTCAAACATTATGCAACATATATATTTCAAAATATAACATGGTAACCCATTAATATGTATAATTTTTATGTATCTCTTTGAAAACATGGGATGACTTACATCATCTACATCTGTGCACCTTCTACTTTTGTTCTTACATAAATTCATCTCTCTACCTATTTTCTCCTTAGTTGGTAATTTTCCTACAGATGGGGCCAATGTCAATATAGTTTTCTTTAGCCTCCAGTATTGACCATTGTGTTTTAGGCATAAAAGCATTCATGATGTGACACAATCGCTTTTAAAACTCTGTGAAAAATAGGGTGCACCGCGTCATCCTGAGCAACATTTTCATATCCAAGTCTGCCAGAATGAATTATGACTTGTGAACTCTTAATACTAAAATTTTAATTTTTTCAGGGCTACTCAGATAAAATGCCTACCTGTGTTCATTGCCCCTTTTCTTCCCTTTCCTTCCCTTCCCCCTTCTTAATCAGTGTGAAGGGGGGAGAGAGAAAAAACAAAACAGAACAGAACAAAATGCTGCTCTTCAACCTTAAGGAGCTTGCAAACTTGAGATAAAGATTTCCCACTTAAGGAAATAAATGACTAAGTACCTAGGGGCTAGAAAATAAAAATCGCACAAAGGAAGCCAGGTGAAGTTAGTGAGGGCAGGGAACAGTTAGTCCCTATTTTTCATGTTCCACAGAGATAAGGGAATTTCCATTCCCCTAAAAGGTAAGCTTCTCTTCACCCCAAGGGCAGGGGAGCCTAGCCTGCCTGGCGAACCTGCCCTGCCTTTTCTCCCTGTGCCCTTCTTGGGGCCAGCTGGACCACAAGTCACCGGCATTCTTTCTGCCCTGTGTGAGCCTGGTCAAGTAGCCTTTGCCTCGCACAGGGAAGCCAGCAGTTTTGCCCAGTAATTAAAGCTTGAGAAAGGCTTTTGGGAAACCCATTTGGCTATGGGTCAGGGTACACTGTGCAGGTCAGCTTTATCAATAAATAAAGCTGGTATTTTGATCTCCATTTGTCTCTTGGCCTTATTTCTCAGTTGGTTCCAAACTCACAAGGAGAAAACAGGGATGTTCTTTTGGGCCTCCCTAGCCCCCAGGACAGGGAAGAAGGCCTTGGTATGGGTCATTCTGGATGAAGAAGCTGGGCCTGGTGGTCTCTACTAAATGGGAGCTTTGGGGGCCTTTCTGTCACAGGACCCTTAAGCCATGTAGTAGCCACTACTGATCTGGAGGTCTTAAAAACAGTTTGGATCTCCTTACCTCAAAAATACCCAAAGTCCACCCTTGAAGAGGAGGAAGAGGTGGCTGTAGGAAACCTCTGCTTGAGATTAGAGACACAGAAGAGCTGTGTCCACTACTCCCTGATTATGTATAGGTGGGCTTGCTGCCTGAGCTTTGGCTCAAGGTGTTTTCTCTGTCTAGAGTTCCTTTTCTCCATTATTTTCACCTATAAAATCCAAGAAGAGGGTCAATGTCCCTGAGGAATGCTGTTAATCTTCTTAATTGAACGCTTTTATTTTGTTGTTTCCTAATAAGCTCCTACACGTTATGTAAGAGTCTTGGACACTTGCTCCACTGTGAACCTTCCCCTGACACTCCCTCCACATCCTCTGTGCTCCATTGTTCCTGCTCCTTTAAATGATCTTTGCCCCTTGACCTTCCATTCTTTCAGCTTAGGGCATAGAAGCCCTCCTTCATGCGGCCTCTGTCTCCAGCACATCTCTACCCTGCTTCTTATTCCAGCCACTTCCTACAACCTGCCACAAGTACTATTCCTTCCACCTCTTAGAATTACTTGGACAACTCTTTCATCCTCTAATTCCATTTCTGGGTCCCCTTCAGAGGTCTTCCTTCACCCTCCACTTTGTGACTTCCCAAATTTTTAACTTACTTCTCATGGTACCTAACATGCTATATTAATTTTTTTTGTTTATACACCCATCTCTTGAACTTGACTCTGGGTCCTACCAGTTCTTTTTCAACAGGAATGTTTCTTCTTTTTACCCTTGAGCTTGGGACCTAGTAGATATCCTATAAATGTTGAATAAATCAAGGAATTATATGGTTTATATATATGCGTGTCCCTCCCACTTTATTATTAAGTCTTTGAGGTTAGGAATATTGGCTCCTGTGTACCTTATTCCTTATGGGTGCTATAATGCCTAATATGTAACAGGCACCCAATAAAAATTTTTATTGAATGAATAAATAAAGCCTTTTGTGCTATCTCCAGCCTGACATGTCCCTCCCTTCCTTAGAAACCTTGAGCACCTTCCTTGTGTTTCCCTGTGGTCTTTGCTTGAGCTTGTTCTTATCTCATTGTCTAATCCCCCACTTGACACCAGCTCTTTGAGAGCAGGAGCTGGAGCTCATTCCCTTGGTGTCTCCGAGTGTCTGCAACACTGCCAGGCTTATCGCAAGTGCTCCATGCTGAACTTTTCTAAGAAAGCCAAAAATATAGGGCATTCAGAGTCCCTCTTTCCAGCAATGAGACGTCCCAGTGTGTGAGCTTCAGGGATTGAATCTCTTAACACACCAATTTACCTCGTGCATTCTTAACATTGCCGACTCCCACATGATAGGAAGGCAGAGCCGAAAAGATCATGTTATTTCATATTTGGGTTACCTGGAGTGCACTCAACTCATTGGTGCCCAATAAATGTCATTTTCAAATAATAAAAGCTATAAAGTCCACCCAAAAATGGATGAGTCCAAAGATACTAGGCCGAAAGATGAAAATCACATTAGCTCTTAAGGAGAAATGGGAAGGCAGCTCAGCAAAGTCCCCTTTTGGAGTTGAAAATATGTGTTTTTCTCCATAAAAGATCAAGTGTAAACATATATTTTTTTAACTTCAAAATGTGAAGGTCCCATCTCTTAACAGTTGTGGGATATTTTCATGTTTACTTTTTGCCTGGGAAATCATTCACCCCATTTCCTTCCTCTTCTCCCTTTCCTTCTTATTTTTTTTCTTTCATTCAGCACATCTTTCTTGAGCATTAGCTATAACTATGTGCTTGGTACTCATTTATTGAAGTGCTTTATACCCAAGCTTTTGCATAACCCTCGTGACAACTCTGTAATGGAGATATTATTATCTTTACTTAGCATGTGACAACTCTAGGGAGTGACAACATTGGGGCTCAAGAAGTTGTCGGAAGTCCCACAGCCAGTCAGTGCTAGGATCACATCTGAACCCAGGTCTCACAAACTTCAAAGCTCATTTGTTGTGGCTGAATTCTTACATTATAATGTCTCAATATAGACATCAATGGTTCTCTCCCATAGCGTACAGACAGTTGGAAAGACAGACAAGTAGGTCAGAGGTTAGCAAAGGATAACACTGGAACACAAAGTCTTCTATGTCAGGAAGAGGGTAGGAGGATCAGCAATGCCTTCTTAAGCAAAAGAGAGCTCTAAGGGTTAAAGAGGAGCTTGCTGGATCAAGATAGGAGTCTCATCTGGACAGAGGTTCAGTAAGTGTGAAGGTCTTGGGAGGTGGGAAGCTGCTCAGCACATTCAAGGAAATGTAAGTATTTCTTTGCATAAAAATCTTAAATCATTCCATGTATTAGTCAGCTTTCCATTACTGTAACAAAATATCTGAGATAATCAATTTACTAAAAGAAAATGGTTATTTTGGCTCATAGTTTCAAAGCATGGTCACTTTGCCTGTTGTTTTGGGACTGTGGCAGAAGCCTGTTCACCTCAAGGTGACCAGGAAGTGAAAGAGAGAGGGGAAGAGGGAGGACGGGGGTCCCAAATGCCCTTCAAGGGCATTTCTCCATTGACATAACTTCCTTCCACCAGGCCCCACCTCCTAAAGATTCCACCACCTCCAAGTGACCACGAGGGCTGGGATCCAAGCTTTCGCCTCATATGCTTTGGGGGGATAGTCAAAATCTAACAATAGCATACCATTTACAAATATTTGTATTTATTTATATATGTATTTGTTTTTATCGCTCGCCCTGGCCAAATGTCTCTGCTTTTGTCCAAAAGTACTGAAGTGTAAGTATGAATGGTCATTAAAATTAATTAGTATTCTCACGTTGGTTTTGAATGCTCTTAAGGGGACCCGTGCATTTTAATATCCAAGAAGCATAGTGAAGTGGTCCACACCACATGCCCTGCTCTTCCACTGGACTCAGTGAGCTGCCAACACACACTAGGATCTTCTAGAGACCAGAAAGTATAAAATTGTGTGGGTTCTTTTAAAAAGGAATTATCATAATGTATCCATAGGATATATTAATTATCTTAATATGTCCATAGGATCTATTAAGTATAAATCATTTTATTATGATGGCATTGGTCATGACATGATATCCGAAGTCAATTTAAGAAGAAATGACTTCACTCATCACCCCAAACACCCAAATCACATTACAGTTTAAGGTGTGGTGCATCCCTGGGGATCCATTACACTATTTGCTCTTAAAACAATTTTTTTTTTTTGGTACTGGGATTGAACTCATGGGTATTCTACCCCCAGCACTTTTTATTTTTGTTTTGAAACAAGGTCTCACTAAGTTGCTGAGGCTGGCCTTGAACCTGGGGTCCTCCTGTCTCAGCCTCATATGTCCTGGGATTATAGGTGTGAGCCACCACGCCCAGCTTATTTTCCTTTAAAATTTCATAAACTTTAAAGTCAGCATATTTTAAAGAGACATGCATACTCATGTTTATCACAGCATAATTCACAATAGCGAAGTTACAGAATTATCCTAGGTGTCCTTCGACAGATGAATGGATAAAGAAAATGTGGTCTATACATACAATGGAGTTTTATTCAGCCATAAAGAAAAATGAAATCATGTCATTTGCAGGGAAATGAGTGGAACTGAAGACCATAATTTTGAGTGAAATAAGTCAGACTCAGAGAGAAAAGTATCATATGCTTTCTCTCATATGTGGAAGCTAGACATAAAAAAACAGCAACATGAAAGGGACTTCATGAAATAGTATGGAGACCAGTAGGGCAGAGAGAGGGAGTGGGGGGATAGGAAAGTTATTGGGGAATAAAATAGATCAAATTATGTTTTATATGTGCACAGATATGCCACAGTGAAACCTGCCATTCTGTATCATTAGTATGGACCACTATTAAAAAGAAAAAATAAATCAGATATAGGTTATACATGCTTCGTCTATTTAAAAATATCTAGTGAGTATTTCACAATGTGCCCGGCATTTTGCTAGGTCTTAGGGCAATCACTGTGAGCAAAACGGACATGGTCCCTACCCTTATGTTGATTATAATCCAGTGGGAGAAAGAACCCATAAAAAAATAATTGCATGTACGTGCAAGGAAACTAGTTACAAGCTGTGCTGAAGGAAAGGATTGTGCACAACAGGATTACTCCCTTAGGAAAGGCTCTGCCAAAGAAAATCAACAGGTAAACCAAGATCTAAAGGATAGGGAGAAATTAAGTAAGCAACGATGGCAGGAGAAAGTGTTTTAGGTAGATGGAAGAGGGTATACAAAGACCTGAGGTGAGAAGGAGTCTGGCAAATGTTAGGAACCGAAAGATAGCGAACAAGGATAGAGAGATGAGGCTTAGCTTCAGATGGAGGCTGGATCCATGAGCACTGTAGACTGTGCTGGGGTATTGTCTCTGTCTTTACCCACAGTGATAGGAGACAGCAGATGGGTTTTACATAGGAAGCAACATAAATTGATTTTATTGTAAAACAATGGCCCTGACTGCATGATGAGGATCAGATGTGAGTGTAGTAGAAGTGGAATTGGGGAGACTTGTTAAGAAACGGCTGGAATAGACCCAGAAATGATGGTATTGTAATAACGTGGTGATAGTAGAGAGGTAGAGAAATGGATGGGTGCCATAAATTCTTATGAGCTGGAATAACAAACTTTGATGGTTGCTTCAAAAAGGGAGGAGAGGGCTGAGTTTCTAGGCTTGCAAAATTGAATAGATGATGATCCATTTAGTGAGATAGGAATAGGAGTGAGGGAAGATCAAGAATTTACAAGGACTTGATGGCTATTTTTCTATTTTAAATAATAACTACCCTGTGCTGGGTACTGTGCTAGTAATTCACATTCAGAGTCATATAAGCCCTCTTCTTGATGCAGCAGAGACTGGTGGCAGGTTGATTCCCATCCTACCAAACTCAGTGAACTTGAAAACATTGTATTTACTGCCCTCTGTTATAATTTCAAGAGCACATGTTTATTACCTAGGTGCAACCCATTGACACATAGACACCTGACGCTCTAAGTACTGTTCCCAATTCCTCTTGCAATTACTTTTTTATGACTCACTGGGCAACTCCTACAGGGTTTTTCTTCTCTCTGTACTATACCTACTACATGGTGACAAGTTTAGCAGGTATATCTAGTCATCTTCCTCTTCCTCCTTCGTGGGCAGTTTAAAGTCTTCTTCATTAGGTCAGTTGGTCGTTGGAAAAGCACATTCTCAAATTATTCATAGTGGATGTTTGTTTTCTTTGATTCATTGTTCCAAGTCCTCCATCCCATTGAGCATCATACTTGTATTCCTCCCTGGCTTCACTTACCTTCCTAAGGTGCTGCAGGCATTTGCCCACTGTGATAGGGATCCATTCCCAAACTCTCACCTTCCATTTCATGTCTCTTATAACAATAGACTATGGCATTGTCCCCATCTTCTCCTTGTTCTAGACTTCACTCTCTATTTCCCAGAGGTCTTTCTGCTATTGACTCTCTTTATACAAACCAAGAAGGTACTGGGTGTTTCCATATATGATGTTCAATTGAATCCCTAGTTCTTTTCCCCATGCCTGGCATGTAGTAGTCATCTAAATATTTGTTAAATATGTAGCCCAGAAAGCAAAGAATGCCTCATTTGGAGAGAGTTTGGGTCCTAACTTTTTTTAAGATAAATATTAAGTTTTTAAAAGTTTTCATAAATAATAGCCCATCTATTACTGTTTATACTAATTTTAACTGTTTATAATAGAATAGTTGATTCTATATGAATGTACTATTAAGTAATGAACCTGCCACTCCCATGTGAATTATTTAAATTAAAGTTAACATTATACCAAAACACTAAAAAACAATTAAAAATGAAAAATTAAAATTATTTATTATCACATGGTGCCTCTAAAGCACAGATCCAGATTTTTAGCTTCTCGTACATTGAACAAAGTTTGGTGACTCTCTTTATAATAACTTTAGTGCCTCTTCTAGAGTTGCCCCCCACAGCATGTTTTAGTCTAGGTGGTGCCATATTATTGTTTTGTGCATTTTGGTTGTACTTTATATTTGCAAAATGCATGACAATCATATTCATTAGCATTTCCACAAATCTTTCCTGTGAGGTAGCTCAGCATTACTGAAGCCAAGCATAAAATTAAGTGTGCACTTATCAGAAAGATGCTGATGGCATCTAAATGAAATGTCAATGAACAATAATGCACAATATTCAGAATAGTCATTTCTCCATATACATTTCAGCAAAATTATCAAGACCTCTTTCCGTTTCATTTGAATTTCTAGCCTTAGAAATGAACCCTAATTTTCAAGGAAAGAAGTGATTATACTTTCAATGTTAGGATTTATGCTACTATTTAAAATTTAAGTACACAGAAGTCTAAGTTTACCAAGGTAATATTTAAATCAGTATTTCACATATATATGATCATTCATTTGCATTCATAGCCAAGAAAATTTTCTAAAAGTCAGGTTAAGGTAAAAAATAGATTATCTTGTGGCAGAGAATCAGAATCACTCAGATAAATAGATTTGGAAGGGCCTCAAAATGCCCAGAATTTATCATCTTTAAGATCAAATTTTAGTAGCTAAAAACACTTACCTATCATCGCCTCTGAACAGACCAACACAGTGTAAGAACCTGTTCTAAAGGAAAAGAGAACCCCGGTCTATAATAGACATAAAGGGAGATAGGAGTAAACCGGAACAACTGGAGTGACAGTCTTCATATCTATTAGGGGTTACATTTAGCTGCATGGTACAGAATGCAGCTTCTTTTACTTAGCTAGAGCCTTACAGGTGGCACACGGGTTGGTACCGAGGCTCCATGATGCCGCCGAATACCCACTTCTCCCTGTGTTATGAGTTAGATTATATCCCTCTCTTCCAAATTCATGTTGAAGTCCTAAACCCCTAGTACCTCGGAATGTGAATACATTTAGAGATAAGGCCTTTAAAGAGGCAATTCCATTAAAATGAGGCTGTTACGGTCCCTAATCCACCTTTGACTGATGTCCTTATAAGAAGAGGAAAGGGGTACTGAGAAAGACATCAAGGGAAAGTTCATGAAGAGGAAAGACCATATGAGGACACACCACACAGGCGCCATCTGCAAGCCAGAGAGAGGCCGCTGAAGGAATCCGACCTACTAACGCCTCCAGAACTGTGAGGAACTAGACCTCTGTTGTTTAAGCCACCCACTCTGTGGTATTTGTTACCGCAGCTCTAGCAAACAAATACATCCTATCTTTAGACTCCCATAGATTCCATGTGTGGATTCAGCCTCACTGTTCAAGATAGGGGCTGTACCTTCAGCCTCCCACCAAGAGAAAAAGAAGGAGAAGAAAATGTTAAGAAGAAAAGCAACCACACAGGTTCTCAGGAAAAGAAGGCTTTCAGTCACTCTCCAGCAGAATTCCAGGTAACTTCACCGGCAAACCTGAACTACAGAGTCCCTCCACCCAGAAAAATAAAAGATAGGGTATAATGTGTTTCTTCTACTTTTCTTTGTTTTTTAACTTGGCATATTGTCATCCCAAACAAAATGAAAGTTCTGGTAATAATGAAGAAAGGGTGAATGGATATTGTGTAGACAATTAACAATATCTGCTATACCAGTTATTTTAAATGTGAATTATGGAGACACACGGTGTGGTGCAAGAAGGAATACACCAGTTGGCGACTAGAACAATGAGAGGAAGAGCTGATGCTGGCAAGGTTTTGAGGCGGTTACCACCTTCATGTAGCCTGGGCTGGTGGGAGGGTAAAGAACTCAGACCCCATTCGTAATCCTGGCTTCAAGTTCTGCTTTTTTCATTTTCCTGATTGACTTTGGGTGATCCACTTCACATTTTTCAGTCTCTGTTTATTTCCCTGAAAAATAAGGATAATACGGCTTTCCCTGAATTCTGCTCAAGGTTGTCTTAAGACTTTCAGGTAGACTTGTATATATAACATGCCTTGTATAGTGCTGACAAAGGAGGTAAACATTATGCAGAGCATATTTAAAATCCTCCGACTATGCACAAGGAGTTACAGTTTAAAAAAAGGTTTATTCTGGCATTATAATTGCCAAATTTGGGGGAAAACTTATATGTCCATCAAGAGAAAGGCAGGTAAATTTTGGTTTATTTTTGTAGTGCAGAATATTTCATAATGGTTAAAATAAGTAAAAAAATTGACAAAGCTAGGTGGCAGATACTAAAGTACTTGCTATGCTACTCATTTTGTTTTTCACTAGGATTAAAATATTTTATAATTTTATAAATTAGCAAAAAATAAACGAATAAGCTTTGGGCAGTGTTTCTCAATATTTGGTCCACAGACCACCTGCATCAAAATCAGTCAGATATTTGAAATGCAGATTCCTGGGACCCCCCTCATAGACCTAGACCCAGAAAGACTCCAATCTGTATTTCAAA
This sequence comes from Glis glis, assembly GCA_004027185.1. Taxonomy (NCBI): domain Eukaryota; kingdom Metazoa; phylum Chordata; class Mammalia; order Rodentia; family Gliridae; genus Glis; species Glis glis. The sequence continues at coordinate 12,825 of PVJS01027929.1, forward strand.
CTGGCCACTGCATGATTCCTAGAGGACCACTGACACACGGTGAGGCAGGAGAAAAGAGTTTAGTAGAAAACAAAATAACACCTGTGGGCTGGGGAAATGGCTCGTGGGGAGCCTGGGCAAAGGCTCCTACTCTCCTACTCCTGATCGGCTAGGTCAGAACACACAAGCTGCTGCCACTCGACACAGACACGGAGGGGAATCCACTAGTGACAAGCATCTATTAGGATTAAACAATGAGAAATGGAGAATCCCAAATATAAGTAGCTTTGACAACGAAGCCTTGCATTTCCCTTTCCCTCTCATGAGAAAGAAGTTTGGAGGTAGTTAGGTGCTGTGTATTGTTTTATTTTATTATTTTATTTTTGGTACTAGGGATTGAATCTAGGAGCATTCTACCTCCAAGCTACACCCCCAGCCCTTTTTATTTTATTTTTAAACAGGGTCTTGCTACATTGCTGAAGCTGGCCTCAAACCTGTGATCCTCCTGTCTCAGTCACCCAAGTACTGGGATTCCAGGTCTATGCCATCAGGTCTGGCCAAGTGCTATGTTTTAAATATCCCCACCAAAACTCATGTTGAAGTGTAATCCCCACTGTGAGGTTTCAAGAGGTTAGAAAATCTGCCTGTGGTATTTGAAGGTGGGACCTTTGGGAGGTAATTGAGGTTAAATGAGACCATAAGGGTATAGCCCTGTTCTAGTGGGACTGTGGTCTTATAAGAAGAGGAGAAACTGAGCTAGGATGCTCAGTCTGTCTTGCCATGTGATGCCCTGTGCCAGGTTGGGACTTGGCAGAGAGTCCCCACCAGCAAAACGGAGCTCATCAGATGCTGCTGCCCCATCTTGTACTCCCAGACTTCCGAACAATGAGCTGAACAAACCTCAATTCTTTAGATATTAGTCTGTGGAATTCAGGTATGGCAACAGAAGACAGATGAAGCAATCAGGCTTGCTCCGCATTGTTGCTCTGCATGCCATGCCCACTTCATGGCATAAAGTGACCATTGAGCATGAGCCACCATGACGCCACTGCCACCAGCAGGAAGAAGGAAAGGGAGAGAAAAAGGCCCATCCTCACCTGCTAAGGCTACTTCCTGGAAGCACTGCCAACCACTTCTGCTTACATCCAGAGTGTAGTCTCATGGCCATAGCTAGGTAGAAGGGAGATTAGGACATTTTGTCTGTGTTCCAGAGGGCCAGGTGGCCAGCTAAAATTCACTATGGGCAAAAGGACAGAATTAGGAGGCAGGGAGTAGCTTCTGTCATGCAGGCCAGGGGGTTCAGGATCTAACCACCCTTCTGAAAAGACCTGGGAAAGTGCCAGGAAGACTACAGAATCAGCATGGTTCTGGGTTGCATATAGGCTAGATTCTCACTTCTCAAAGTGTGGTCCAGGGGCCAGCGGCATTGTCGTCGCCTGCAACTGTTTAGAAATAGAAAATCATGTCCAAGCTGCATTTTAACAAGAATCCCCAGCAAGGAGCTTAGACTTCAGAGAAAAGAAAGGTTAGAAATTGGGGTGATTTGTAGCACTGGCTGGAGGTGCGAGAGCATTCTGGGGAAAGTGTGGGCTTGGTTCCTGTGTCAGTGAGCTCCCTGTGGAAGTGGGTGCAGAGGCGGACCAGAGAGCTGAGTATTTAGACTTGACCCAGGGACCTAAGTGGAAGAAATGGCCAGTAATGGAGAACAGGAACAGGAGGAGGAAGAGAGGTACTCAAGAAACTTGGAAAGGAGATGGCCTTGAAAGCAGAGTTTAAAAGAACATCAGTGAGATGTGATGACCAGTGGTGGCCAAGGCAACCTAGCCACGTTAGGCCAGGCCCTAGACAAGGAATAGGAAAATAGTTGTTGCACCTCACTCCCCTCCAGGAGGTGAAGGTCCAGTCCCCAGGGCCTCAACCCAAACTGCTTGCCCTCCTGGCTCAACGTGGGCAGCTTGGGCAGCACCTGCCTGCCCACGTCCTGCAGAGCAGGGACAATGGTGTCCAACATCTTCAGTCCCCAGTCAGCTCCACGTTGGGCCCTTGATGGGTTTCTTTTCTTCCCTCCTTATATGGGATTTATTCTAAAGTGACTTTTGTACCCCCTAGTCCCTTCTCTCCGGAGCTTAGGATGTGCTTAGAAATAAAGATTACCAACATTTTGAAAAAAAAAAAGTAAAAAAGAATATCAGTAAAATACAGATCTGACTGCCCTGTACTGTGGACCAAGTGGCCCTTAACCTCACAGTGCCAGTCGGTGGTAGGAACAGGGACTCCAACACCATTTCAGGTAAGGAAACCGGACTTTAGAAGTATTGAATTGCCAAGAGCATATGCTAAATGCTGACATGGTTCACAATAATACTTTGTAGAGAGCTGACCAGTTTCCAAGCACTATTCTATGCATTATCTAATTTAGTCCTCATGAGTACTATGAAGTAAATATACAGTAGCTATTATTTTAATTTTGCAAGTAAGGAATTCCAGGACTTTTGAATCTCAGTCCAGTATTTTTTCTCCCATTTCTGTTTTCTGATTTCCTGACACATGATGATAGTGAAGAAGGGATGAGAGTATGGGGCTCAACCAGACCTGAATTTACCTGTTTGTGAGAGGCCAGCCCAGGACAGGCATATAATAGACCCTCCACTGGCAACTGATATCACTATAATTGAAACTATTGGTTTGGGTCAAGAAAGCAATATCTATAATAGTAATTTATTAGAGCAAGGAGTATAGAAGTCAAATATGGAGGGGAAATTGGAAGATACTGTGTTAGAAACAGGGGAGGGCTGGGCGTGGTGGCGCACGCTTGTAATCCCAGTATTTGGGAGGCAAAGACTGGAGGATCCGGGTTCGTGGCCAGCCTCAGCTACTTAGTGAGGCCCTCTGCAACTTCGTGAGACCCGGTTTCAAAATAAAGGATAAAAAATAGGGCCGGGGGTGTAGCTCGGAGGTGGAATACCCTTGGGTTCAATCCCCGGTACCGTAAAAAAAAAAAAAAAAAGAAAGAAACAGGGGAGGAACTCTGAATGATGCTTCAGAGAATGAACTTCAGAGTCTGGACAGGTCTACCTGCCAGGCCTGCTACTTCACAGAATGGTGATGCTGGGCAAGGTGGCCAGACATCCTCCAGCCTTTACTTTCTCCTCTTCAAGGTTTATATTTCTCTGGGTAACAATATGAGGATTAAATGAGATAAAGTATATAGGATGCAAGCCCAATGCTTAGAACAAAATACATGTTCAATAACTATAGCTATTAGTATATGTGGTTATGGATGAAAGAACGGAGTAGACAGAAGTCAAAGCAACAGAAAGTTCAGGACTAAAATAACCTCTCTTAACTACTTTGAGTGTTTATCAGTTTATAGGCTTTATCAATATCGATACCAACTTTAAAAAGGCGAATCCTTCTTCCTCAGGCCCCTAGTCTTTACACACTGGTTTGGCCTTTCAATGACGCTACACTCATGACCCATGTTTCCAAGTTAGGGACTTTTAAATTCTTATATTTCTCATAAATGTACACGGTAACTCTGATCTATCAAACGAACGCAAAACAGTGATCACTCTTTACCTTTAATGTTTATGAAGTGAGAAAGATCAAAGGGGAAACTCAGATGGGCTCTTACTGTCTCATTTATGAGAAGCTTTGGCACCATTTATGAAGGTGACAGATGTTCTGCTTCCTAGAACCTTTTTGTTCCACCCCCCAAAAATCCATATTTTCCTTTAGTGCATTGATTTCTTGTTACAGAGCGGGAATGGCTATTAAATATCTTTATTTGGGAGCTGGGGGGTACCAGAATGCGACAGGGAAGACGCATCAGTACTTAACGGAGAGTTGATGGGGCAGGTGGAGGGAGCCCAAGAGAAGGAAATCTGTATCAGGGAAATGATTTACAACTTGACTGAAGAACAAGAGAGACTTGCCAGAGGAGGAAAAGGGGGAGCAAATGAGAAAAGCATCCAATCACCGGTACACCCCTTGATGGATGAGGAAGACACTCTAATAGATGAGAGAGCACTTTCCCCTGTGGCCAGCTGGCTCATCTCATCCCTCTTCTTGGCTTGTACAGCAGTGGAAATATTCTGTGTAACAAATTATAGAATATATGCTGGTAAACAAGCTGGTGCCAACTCATAACAAAATAAAGCGTTCTTTTTTGTTTTGATGAGGGGGACACTGATTTCTCTTTTGGGGTGGGGCTGGATTTTCACCACCAAAAGGTAGCTGGAAATTGAGTGGACTGATTATGAACAATGTTCCAAACACCACTTTTCTTAGCAATGCAAATAACATCTCTGAGGTGTATTTATAGATTCAAAGCATGCTCACCTGCGTCATCTCATTTTATCTTATAAACACCTTGTGAGATAGTGTCATTACCCTCATTTTACACTTGAGAAAACTGAGACTTACAGAAAGAAGTTCCCTTAAGACAGTATCCAAGCCTGGGTTTGTTTTACCATACCACCTTTTTTTTTTTTTTTGGTTCTTCCAATAAATGTCAAGCTCTGGCCACAGTTCCCACAAAGAGCTTGGCAGCAAAGAATAATTCCAGTTCCAGCTAGAGAAGCCATAACGGTTGCTAGTTAGTATGCAGGTTTGCCTGCATTTGAACTCTGGCTGCACCACTTGCTAGTTGTGGTACCTTCTTTGGACTCAATGTATTCATCTATAAAATGGGGTAATAATAGTACATATAGAGTGATAATGAGCATTAAAAGTGCTAAGAATGTGAAATGCTTAGAACAGCTCCTGGCATACAGAAAAGCCATATGATGATTGGCTAAGTTGAAATTTTAAAATTACCTACTTTAAAAAGTATCTGTCATGTGCTAGATTCTTTATATCTAAAATCAAGATGTCGGACGGAGTTATCTTGACTCTTCGGATGGACCTAAGGAATGGCTTAGACTTCCCTCTCCATGGATTATGGAGACCCTAATAATCGCCTCAAGAGTTCCTTGAATTCCAAAGACTGTCTTGATTTTCTTGATTAGCACAGGCTACAAATGCCAGTTTCTTCAGATTTATTTTCTTTAGGGATTGTTTTGCTGCTCTCCATAGTGTCTCAGAGATGTTTCACTAAAATTAATAGCCATACTAAAGTTACCAAGACAGCCACATGTGCAGCAAACTTTACTGGATGTTTGGGGGGAAAAGGAGGGTTTACATTACAACCCAATATTGATTTAAATTGCTTTAAGTTGAATATCAGTCATTCCTTTTCTTTATAAGGCCTTTGACCACGTCTACACCATAGGGCCTGACCCCCCTGCGGGGCTCCTTAATCTTCCCTTCACTTTCTTTTCCTCACTGCCTCAGGCCATTTGGGACACTACAACAAAATACCTTAGGTGGGCTAGTTTATAAACAAGAGAAATTTATCACTAACAGTCTAGAGGCTGCGAAGCCCAAGATGAAGGCACCAGCAGGTACCTGGTGAGAATGCTCTGCTTCATAGACGGTGCTATCTGTGAGCTCTCACATGGCAGAAGGGAGAAGTGAGCTTCCCCAAGCCTCCACAGAAGGGCTCTAATCATTATAAGGGCAGATTCCTATGGCCTAATCACCCCCAAAGGCCCTACCTCTTAACACTATTGCAGTAGGGACTAAGCTTCAATAGATGAAGTTGGGCGGAGCATGCACATATTCAGACCACAGCACCTACTATCTTCTTCTTTAACTCTCAAACTTGCCTGAGACTCCAGATTCCTTTTGTCCCAATGCAGACAAACCCTTCTTGAAGCTCTCTGCAGCCCACAGCTATTTTATTTATATATTTTTTTTTATTTTTATTTTTTTTTTTGCGGTACCGGGGATTGAACGCAGGGGCGTTCTACCTCCGCGCTACGCCCCCAGCCCTATTTTTTTTTAATGCTTTATTTTTGAAACCGGTCTCACGAAGTTGCGGAGGGCCTCACTAGGGGGGGAGAGAGAGAGAGAGAGAGAGAGAGAGAGAGAGAGAGATCAATCGCACATGCGCGCATGCGCGCTGAGGTTGGCCGCGAACCCGGATCCTCCGGTCTCCGCCTCCCAAAGTACTGGGATTACAAGCGTGCGTCACCACGCCCAGCTTCACAGCTATTTTAAAAAACCTAGCTAAGGACTACCACACAAAGACTTGGCTGAAGATTTGAAAAGATCCTTTGTAAGGACTTCCTTAAAGGATTGGCCAACGGTTAAACTCATTCTCCCTCAGTGGATGGGGGAGGGAGCTTATTAAAGTACATTATTTTAATTATTTCTCACAGCAATGCTGCAAGGTAGGTCTGTGCCTCCCTATTTTATAACGGGGGAAACCGAGACTCAGAGAAGTTAAGGACTATACCCAAGGCCATCTATTTGGGAAAGGATGAGAAGCGTCAAGGCCATGGGCCACATAAGTCTGACTCCAAATCCCTCACTTTTCACTACAGACACTGACTCTCGTGTTATGCTTGGCCGTGGGAAGCTGGAATGTCTCAAGGTGGTGGCAGAGATCAGAGAGGCCATATGCCGTTCCTCCCTGGGTCCTTCATCTTGGCCACCCCTCAGCTGTGCTCCTGGCTTCCAGCTAATCACAAGTGTCCATGTGTTCATACATGGTGACCAGACCTGAGCCCAGCCTTCCAGGTGAGGTCTGACCAGCACACCAGAGAGCAGGACCCCCACCCTTCATTCTTAACTCTGGATTTCTGGTCATGCAACCCAAGGTCGCTATGGCTCCTTAAGCTGATTCATCCTGGGTCTTTAGCCAACAGAAACTCCCCAAATGAAAGGTCTTCTCTGCACTCTGAAGTCAGTCCCAAGATGAATCCTTGCTTCACCACTTTCAGTGAGACCTTGGACTACGCAGCTCTCTAAGCCCCGTTTCCGTGATTGCACTGAAAGAGACAATAATATTACTTAGCTTATAAAGTTGTTAGAAGAATTAAATGAATTAATGTATGCAAGATGCTGATCTGGTGCCTGGGACTCTGTAGTTTAACAAATATTAACTGTAATAATAATAAATGCCCCTCCTCCCCCTCACCTCCAGACAAATCTGATCTCTCCACCATGCCTGCCCCTCTTCCAACCCATTATTGGGAAGCACTCTCCTAAAACAAAAGACCTGGCCTTCGATCAGAAACCCTGGATTGAGCCGGGCGTGGTGGTGCACGCTTGTAATCCCAGTACTTGGGAGTCTGAGACCGGAGGATCCGGGTTCGCAGTCAGCCTCAGCTACTTAGTGAGGCCTCTGCAACTTAGTGAGACCCTGTTTCAAAATAAAAAATAAAAAATAGGGCTGGGGGTGTAGCTCGGAGGTAGAATGCCCCTGAGTTCAATCCCCGGTACCGTAAAAAAAAAAAAAAGAAAGAAAAAAGAAACCCTGGATTCAGCCAGGCGCGGTGGTACACACCTGTAATCCCAGTACTTGGGAGGCTGAGACAGGAGGATCACAGGTTCCAGGACAGTCTCAGCAGCTTAGTGAGACTCTCAGCAGCCTAGCCAGACACTGTTTCAAAACAAAAAAAAATAAATAAAAAGGACTGAGGGTGTAGAAAGCCCCTGGGTTCAATCCCCAATACTACTTCTACTACTACTACTACTACTACTACTACTACTACTATTAATACTACCACCACTACTACTAATAATAATAATAAAATGAACCCCTGGATTTGGTTCTATCACATGCTTGCTGTGTTACCTTGTGTTCCCCTGGGCAGATGCTCAACCTCTCAAAGCCACAGTTTCTTCCTCTGTGCAATGGAAACCATAATTTCCTATTCACTTATCTCTCAGCAGAAATGTAAAGAAGCTCCCTATTTGTTGGTACCTATTTCCATTCCCCTCATAAAGGTGTTAATGAATTATTTTAAAGCACAGGACTTTTTTTTTTTTTTTGCGGTACCGGGGATTGAACGCAGGGGCGTTTTACCTCCGCGCTACGCCCCCGGCCCTATTTTTTTTTATACTTTATTTTGAAACCGGGTCTCACGAAGTTGCGGAGGGCCTCACTAGGTAGAGAGAGAGAGAGAAAGAGAGAGAGAGAGAGAGAGAGAGGGAGGGAGAGAGACAGGGAGAGAGAGACAGGGGAGAGAGACAGGGGGAGAAAGAGAGATAGAGAGAGAGACAGCTGAGGCTGGCCGCCAACGCCTCCCAAAGTACTGGGATTACGCGCCACCACGACCAGCTTAAAGCACAGGACTTCTTACTAACCTGTGTTAAAATGCACACATTCCTTTAGGATTGATCAGATTAACATTACTCCAAACTGCTTCTCTGCGTTCAACTTTCATATTTTTTTTCCTCCTGGGGCATATTTATCTTTTCGTAAGTTTTGAAAAAAATCTATTCATATTAAAATGAAAACATAAGACTCTCTATCCCTGCTAGTCACAAATTTTCTCTTACTCATTAAGAATGAATCCACACCAACTGGCTGCATTATACACTGTGCCGGGCTATGGCAAAGTAAAAAAAAAAAAAAAATGGAAGGGGGGTATGCCCTTGAGTCTGTTAGCCCTTTGGGGAAACGATCTACACACTTAATCTTAATGCCATAAAACAGTTATGCGACCTTTCAAAGAAACCTAGAGAGCATCACAATGTCCACTCAGGGACACTTGTAACTGTGAAGGTAATTCTCCTGAACAGTATTCCCTGTCTGAAATGGAGGAGGCAGGGCATCATGGAATTGGAAAATCTTAGTTTGTCACCTAAGTATTATTATTGTTGTTGTTGTTGTTGTTGTCGTCGGTACTGGGGATTGAACCCAGAGGCATGCTACCTCCAAGTTATACTCACAGCCCTTTTTCTATTTTTTGTTTTGAAACAAGGTATCGCTAGGTCGATGAGAGTCTTCCTAGGTTGCTGAGGTTGTCCTCGAACCTGTGATCCTCCTGTCTCAGCCTCCCAAGTACTAATTTTAATACTGAAGGGCCGGGGGATCACTCCATCCGGACTAACCCCCATCCCTTGCAGTTGGAGAATACTTGATTCCAGAGGGAGAAAAGGACTTACGCTCTATCACCCAGTGGGTGGCAGAGCCTGGACCAACACAGGCATCCTGCCTGCACTTGTCTGGTCTGGTCTGGACTGTTGCTGGACTTCAGGGGCGAGAGGCAGGTGGGGTGGCCCCGGGAAGAAGAGGTATGTTTCAGGAGTCTGATTTTTCCTGCCCACCCCTCAATGGTGGGATGTCACAAGAGGAAGGACCCCCGAGGCAGACATGCTAACATGGACTCCTGAAAATCATCACCCAGGGCCGTGTGGTTAGGAACTCAAACCTCTGCCGAGGGTGCAAAGCGTTTCTGCGAAAGTGTTTCTTTGGGGGAGGAAGCCCTCGCCCGCTCGCCCGCTCGCCCGCTGGGGCGCACGCCCCGCCCGGTGCCCGGCAGTAACCCCGAGGCGCGCGGCAGCCTCAGGCTTCCACGTCGCCCTGTAGGACGAGGAACATGGGGGATGTGCTCCTTGTCTTCTGAAACCTGGTCTTTAGGCCGGGCCTCTCTCTGGCGGAAACAGGAATGTTAAGTTTGCGCCCACGGGGCTTTTAGGGCTGGCGAGCGCTCCATTTGGAAACCCAGAGCTCGGGCTCCAATCCAGCTAGCTCCTTTTGGGGGGAGAGGGATATGGGGAGAGGGACAGAGCCGAATAGGAGCCAGCTGTGGGAGAAGGGGGGTGACAGCAGAAGAGGGAACGGAGGCGAGAGGTAATGGGGTGTCGGGAGCAGGATGACAGCTCAGGGGCCTCAGTCGCCCCGCGGGGGTTGCGATTGCACCCAGCCCAGCCAGAATCCAGAAATTAGGGCACGTCCGCAAAGCCCACACTCTTCTTTTCGGAGCGGAACCGAAACCACCAAAAAATAAACCCGGCTGCAGCGGGCAGGCAGCGGCGCGCAGGCGCGGGGCTCGGCGCTCGACCTGGAGTTACCCCGCGCGGCGAGGCGGCGAACTAGGTGAAAGGTAACTAGGGGACGCTGCTCCGGGGCGCGAGGCGCGCGTGCGCCGGGCTCGTCCTGCAAGTCTGCGCTTCATGCAACGGGGTATGGCGTGAGCAGAGGCAGCAGCGACGGCGTGCGCGCGTCCAGCACATTTGGAAACTTCGGGTCACCCAGTCCTCTTTGGGGGAATGAGATCCAGACAGTGCGGGGAGAGAACCAGTTACTGTGCGCGATCTGTGTGCCTGGCATGGTGCTGGGCGCTTCCGTTGTGCTATTTTAATTCCCACAACCCTTTTAAAGAGTTAATGTAATCTCTCCCCCCCACACACATATATATATTTTTGGTGGTGTGTGGTACTGGGGTTAGAACCCAGGGGCATTCTTCCTCTGAGCTACACCCCCAGCCCTATCTTATTCTTTTTTATTTTGAAACAGGGTCTAAGTTGCAAAGGGCCTCGCTAAGTTGCTGAGGCTAGCCATGAATCCGCCATCCTCCTGTCTCAGCCTCCCAAGTATTGGGATTACAAGCGTGCACCACCACATTGGGCTGGCCTCTCCTTTATGTAAGAGAAAACTGGAGGCTCAGCAAGTTCGTGTAACCTGCCCAAGGTCATCCAATCAGTACAGGGCGGTTTCCACCAAGGCTCCTCCACTCAGGGTGGGGTTCTGCCCTGGTTTGAACCTGATATGTATAGTATATTTTGCAAGATGCCCTTTTAGGCATTATTTACCTCTATCCTTACCTGACACCTGGGAGGTGCATACTGCTACCATTTTCCTTTTGTGGATGGGGAAACGGACTCAAGGAAGTTGTTCTGGGCCCACACAGAGACTGCAGAGATTTTGTGTCTTCATTTCAGAGGGATAAAAAGTTTAAAGCACAAGGTCACTCTATCCTGCATGCCTGAGACCAAGGAGGGCTTCAAACTCCATGGGATGAGTAGCCCGGGTCACAAAGAAGTTCTCTCTCTCGGAAGTTTCCTTTGATTGCACGTTTTCATTACAGAATTACTAAGGGACCAACCCTTCTGGGAGACAGCTGGGTTGTTAGCTTATTGAGGGCTGGGGCAGAATGCTCAGCTCCCAGTTGAACTTAGTGCATGTAGGGTGAGCTTGTAATTGAATAGTCACATTTTCAACCCCAGAGTCTCCCAAGAGAAGCTGCAACTGTGTCTGGCAATGGGTGAAGTGCCTGCTTGTCTGTGACTTTTCCCAGGTGAGGGCTCTTGCATTCATTCAGCAAACACACCTAGCATTCACTCTGTGATGTGCACAGAGCTGGAAAACAAGAACGGTGCTTCAAAGGGCAGGAATGCTTTGCTTCTCCTGAAAATTCTGTTCTGAGTCTTTGTCCTAGTGTGCTCAGCCTGCTGTACCAAAATGCCATAGACAGTTATTTCTCACAGTCTGGGCTGGAAGTTCTAGTTCATGGTATGAGCTGATTGGTTCCTGGCAAGGGCTGCCTTCCTGGCTTACAAACAGCCATTTTCTTATTGTATGCACATACAGCAGACAGACAGAGAGAGAGAGAGAGAGAGAGAGATTTTTTTAGTATGTCTTATATGGGCACTAATCCATTACAAAGGGTCCATCCTCATTATCTCATCTACACCTAATTACCTCCCAAAGACCCCACCTCCTAACCATCATACTGGGCTTCAGCATATGAATTTGGGGGTGACACATTCAGTCCATAACAGTCCTAGACATCTGGGACTCATCATGGTGGAAGCCATTTATTCCCCCTCTCCATCAGAATTTCCTTTAAGGCAAGAAGTCCATCGCCCAGGGAGGGCGAAGGGACGTGTTCACATTCCTCCCACTTCTGTCTACCCTTTGGTGCCTGGTGACACAGAAGCTGCTCTTCTCTCCTGAAGAGGCCTTGGAAACAGAGGCGCCTACCCAAAGGAAACACAGAAGGCTGCAGAGAAGCCATGGGCCCCCTCCACCCTCATCTCTTTCCAAGAATCCCCTCCCTTGAGTGTCTCGTCAGGGAATTGGAATGTCAGGCCCTGTGCTCCACTGTGTGGCTGCTCAGGGTGATTAAGACAAAGGCTGCAGTTGGCTGGCTTTGCCCTAAGGTAACCCTGCTTTGCCTCCTCGCCCTGAGGTCATCAGGGGAGATCTTATGCTGCCTGCCCCACCTGTCAAGATGACTCTGAGAGCTGCCTGCCTGGTGGTGTTGGCAGGAAGAAGGCTGCTTAAGGACTTGCATCATTACCCTGTTGAGAGTCTCATGTGCCCAGAGCTCTGGCCACACTGGCCCTGTGCTACACACTTGTACTTGAATTCCCCTGTGACCCTCCAGAGCCCTATGCAGTGAGTGGCATGATCCCCATTTTGTAGAGAATAAAACTGAGGCTTTGAGGAGGTTCATTCCCCACGTCATTTAACCATAAAGGCAGGGCTGAGACTCAGTTCCTTTCACTGTTCTGTGTGTTAAGACCCAACACCCCCAGAGGAGTAGGCTCCTCCTACTCCTATCCCTAGGGAAAACTATCCCTAGGTTTTTCCCTTTCTTCTTTAATCATCCCAGGAAATTTTCAGTTAAAATGTAAAGCGAGTGACATTCCATGCCTCACAGATGGTTAAATAATTGCTGATTTTATCGAGCACTGAATGAAAGAAGGTGAGAATGAGGTGGGGTGAAGTGCCTCGAACTATGTGGGGCACATAGTACACACTCAAAAAAATATTTTCCAAATGCTGGAATAAAGGAAGAAGAATAAATAAAAGTATAAAGAGTGGAACAATTTCAATATGAGATGTAAAGCTTTTTGGAGAACCATTATCCAATCTTTAGCTGATAGATTAAGTTTATAGTTCCATTGGAGTTTGAAATTCTTCTTTTTGAGTTATGGATAAAAAAAAATCGACCAGTCTTGGAAGGTTATTGATAAAATATACAGAAAATGGATGCAAGCTGGGCATGTTGGCACACACTTGTAATCTCAGTACTTGGGAGGCTAAGACAGGAGGATTGCAGGATCAAGGCCAGTCTCAGCAATTTAGCAACGTCCTCCGCAACTCAGTAAGACTCTGTTTCAAAATAAATAAAATAGAGCTGGGGTGTAGCTCAGAGGTAGAATACCCCAGGGTTCAATCCCCAGTACCCCCCAACACACACACACACACACACACACACACACACATGCGC
>PVJS01027930.1:0-25877 GCA_004027185.1 Glis glis
GGTCTCACGAAGTTGCGGAGGGCCTCACTAAGGAGAGAGAGAGAGAGACAGGGAGAGAGAGAGAGAGCTGAGGCTGGCTGCGAACCCGGATCCTCAGGTCTCCGCCTCCCAAAGTACTGGGATTGCAAGCGTGCGCCACCACGCCTGGCTTGTTTTCCACTTCTGCCTCTGAAACTTTGTAGAGAAGAATTAGAACAGAGCCAATGAATTGAAAGAAGCTCAGATTAGAAACTTTAGAGATTTGGAAGGTGAGAGATGCTGGAGGATGAGGAAAGATCAGCAAAAGTCAGGTTTGAGAGCATTGTAGAAAGCTCAGATGTTAAGAGGAGAGAGATTTTGTTGGCAGCTATGCTGCAAGTGAGATATTGGGAAAGAAATGATATAAAATAATTTTTAAATGGAGCGTCATGAAGGATGCTATGGCTCGGGTTTGGCATGTCCCCCAAAGGCTCATTTGTTGAAAGCATGTCCCAGATGCAGCGATATTCAGAGGTGAGATAATTGAATCAGGGCTCTAATCTCATCAGTAGATAAATCTACCGAAGGATTAATAATTTGAGTGGATTTATTGGGTGATAACTTAGGTAGGGCATGGCTAGAGGAGGTAGATCACTGGTGGTGTGACTTTTTAGACTCTATTGGTCCCTGATTGCTTCCTGTCTCTCTTGCTCTCTCTGCTTTCAGAATCCATGATGTGAGAAGAGCATCCCTTTGTCATGCTTTGCTTCTGTGGTTTCTACCTTGGAACCGGTTGACTATCTACTGAACCTCCAAAACTGTGAGCCCAAATAAACCTTTCCTCCTCTAAAATGCTTGTTAGGTATTTTGTTCACTGAGACAAGAAAAACCTGTCTAACACAAAGGGAGAGAGTCACTGATGATGGGCCTATGACACAGGGGTCTGGTGCAGATTAGGGGGCTAAAGGATACTTTTCTGTGAAAGTGAGATTTAGGCAGAAACTTGTTAGATGGCAGTTGTGTAAATCAAGGGAATAGTTTATGTAAAGTATCACCATGCATGACAAATAAATAATAGTTTATCAATAATTAATTATTAATTTTCACAGTTACATAAAGTTCATATATCTTCTTTAAAACTAGATTGCAAAATTGTTCATTGTAGAGCATATGTTTTCAACCTATTTTAATTCATTTTTTTTGGTGGTACTAGTGATTGAATCCAGAGGCATTCTACCTCTGAGCTACAACCCCAGTCTGTTTTTATTTTTTATTTTGAAACAGGGTCTCTCTAGGTTGCTGAGAGTTTTGCTACTTGCTGAGGCTGTCCTGAAACCTGCTCTTCTCCTGTCTCATCCTCCCAAGTACTGGGATTATGGGCATGCATCACTGTGCCCAGCTCTACTTATTTTAAATACCTGTAAATCCGGGCGCCCTGCCTTGTTGTCGTTACTTTGGTTGCAGGTGAGAGTAATTTTTGTATCATCTATAAAGAAAACACCTGATTAACAGAACAATAATGTAAGTAATATTGATATACTATTGATATGTTAAAGATCATACTGTTTAGAAAAATGGCTTTTTGTACAGTATACAAAAAAGCATAAAAAGAAAAAAAATGAAAATTAACCATGATCCTGTTAATCTCTGTTTATAGAATGCTTCAAGATATCCAAATTTATGTTACCAACCATAATGATCAATTATTAATTAAAGAAGTTCTATAAAGCCTACTCAAAAATGCTGTGGGCACTCATTTACTTCATTGTTTTAACAAATATCTGGTAAATTTTTAATCATTTTGTTTTTTTATTTTAATTAGTAAGGTAATTATGATTTTTATCTATGTAAAGACTTTATAATTACCATGAAGTATACTCTCTTTGTTTTAGCATGCCTTAATATTGTATGGACTTTATATTTTTTTAAAAAATGCATGTTTTGTTAAAGGAATGATTATAAACTCTGTGCTACAGAGCCTTTTCTTGACTCTCAGGGAAAGGTATTACTTTGGATGATGATTTTTATCTATAATTACATTTCTTTTCTGCTGTCATGGAGAGCCTGATCCTCATTATAATATGTATTGCTTCATATTCACTAAACTATATAGGAAAAAAAAACTTTGTTTATAGTTTGAAAAGAGTTTTGAAATTACTGCATGAGGATACTTGAAACTTTTGCTTCATTGAAAAGCACTAGACATTTTGAGAAAAATCAATAAACCATATTTCTACCATAACCCAAAGGGAACAAAGTTATTGAGGTTTGAAATAGCTTACCCCCAAATCATAATTCCTCCAGCATGGGGATTTGTGAGTACCCTTCCCAGCTAACAGCTAATCATACTGTACTTGGTGAATTACTTTCATTATATAAAATAAACTTCATCATTATAAGTAATGTTCAAATACTTTCATTAAACATGCAATTCTATGCATGCTATTAATTTTTAAGATGCATGACCAACTGGGTCATGAATATTAACTGAACACATTTGTCCTACTCTTTAAAAAACAACATTAATTTGTAGTTAGTGTAGAAGCTTGGACTTCACGGTTTAAAACAGAAGGCAGGCAGAATACACATGGTTGCCTTCACTTAACCATTAGATAATTCATGAGAAAAATCTCAAATCATTCAGAGAGCTTAGTGTGGCGACACCTGTATTCACTATCCACAGCCCCAGATGAGCAATCACCAACTAGTTGTGAGCTTCAGAGACTGTGATGTGACTGGTTGCCCAGGGGTGGCAGAATGACCTCTTACTTGTGAACTGTGTGTGCAAATCAATTCTGCCCATCCTGGAAATTCTCCCATCTAAAACCTACAGCTGGTCAGAGGGAAGTTTGTGAGGCTCAAAAGATGAGGTTTATGAAATACATTTTCAAAATAGAAAGTTATATTTATAAATATGTTTTGCTTTGAGACATAAGGTTTGTAATGGATATTTTCTAGTTAATAATAGATATTGCTTATACTTTAAGAGTATTGGGGGTAATGAGGTTCATTTGTGATATATTTATTATTAAAATATAAGAACAACAATTGTCTCTTTGCCACTATTTCCAGACTTTGGTTATTTATAACTCCAGGCTTGAAGTGAGGGACATGAATATGTTCAGCAATTCTAATATAACCAGGAAAGTGCTCTACAGCTGTATAAGCAAAGTGCTTTGAGAGCAAAGAGTGGATATGGAGGCCTTATTTTGGGGTGGTGGGGGCAAAGAAGAGAGATGAAAGAATGGCATTTGAGTCCATGTTGTTTAATTCCTAATTTGCATTTCAAAAGTTTTATTTGATGATATAAAAGTATAAACTCATCACCTTTCTAACCATTTAGTACACTATGTATTTTGTTTGCCTTGTTTATTAATCTAATATCTTCTCCCCCATGCCAGAACTTGTTGCATGAAGACAGGGATTGTTGTTGGTTGTGATTGCTGCTGTGTCCCTAGTCCCTCGCAGAGTGATTGGCAGAGTGTAGGTGGTCAGTAAATAATTGTTGAGTGAATAAAAGAATGAATGTAAGATAAATGAGGGGAAAATTACCAAAGAGGAAGAAGAGGTGCCCAATTTCCCCCAAAGAGGAAAAAGAAAGAAGAACATTTTGTAGTCCTGTCAAACCACCGATAACATTTCAGTGTGCATCGTGAAGGATTATTTGCTGTGTTTTTACATTATTGCAATCATATGACATAAGACATTGCACATTATGATTAGGACAATTTTCCTGCTTACCATTGCTTACTATGTACATTTTTTAGAATATGAAAAGAATGAAGGTCAGAATAAAAATCGCCTGAAATAATACTACAATACTACACAGAGTAACTGTATGAACATCAATATTTTTCATTCAGTCTTTTTTTTTTTGCAAACCATACCAATTCCACCTGCTAAAAAGTTCTAGATCCATTCCCATTTTCTGCCTTTCCTTCCAAGCCCTTAGTTAAAGCCACTATCTGTCTTTAATCTCTTGCTTGGATTATTGGAATTGATTTCTGAATTACTTTCTCCAAATGCAATCTTGCCAGCCCTACTTCACCAAATTTGTTTTTAATACCATATATTTTCTTTTCATGAGAGACAGAAGGATTTCTTTCACAAAATATTTACTTGTGGTAGTTGCCTGCCTGATATTCTTCAGTGGCTTCCAGTGGAGTTTGGGATGAAATCCTCAGAGCTTGTGCAGGGTTCAGTGGTGACTGTCTCCAACCTCACATGGGTGCACCGCTCATTCTCTATGATCTGCACAGGGCATTTGGATGTGCCGCTTTCTTTTCTGTGGAACTTTAATGAAATATTGCTGAGGATGGACTGCCCTTATTACCTATGCTTCTTGTTTAAATGTGTCTCTATTCAAATATCAGTTTAAATGCTTCATAGGAGAGCTTTCCCCAACCACCATACACAACATCACTAGTATTCATTGCATTGAATTTGTGTTTTCATCATTTCCTTCCATATGGACTGCTTTTAAAGGGTATTTATTACAAGAATATTTACAGATCTAAGAATAAGGATGAAATGAGTGATGTACTAGTTGTAATCAGATCATCTACTTATCCAATTTAAAAAATAACATGGCTCAAGTTGTTTAAAAAGAGTTTTACAGAAGAAGAAAAACTATGATTCAAGTTCCTTTGCAATGAAATGATCATTATGTTGTTTTATGTGGAAGGAAAAATACTTTGTGTAATAAATCACCAGACAACATCCATCAATGTAGAGTTTAAATGTAACAGCAATTGTTGGAATGCAATTGCTCCAGCCATTGCTTTGAGTTAGCAGTTCTCAATACCTGGCAGGGGTGGAGAGTAAGAAGAGACGACTGAGATTTTAGTATTAACCATAAAGGATGCAGAATAAAATGAGTTGAAGAAATATATCCCCCAAACCCCTTCTACTATGCTACTGGTCTCTTTCCTCATTTATCTGAAGTCCTTTTTGTTTTCTGTTTTCTCTCTAGCTTCCACATATGAGAGAAAACAAATGACTCTTGACTTTCTGAGAGGGGCTAATCTAAATTAGCATAATATTCTCTAGTTCCATTCATCTTTCTGTAAATGACATAACTTTGCTTTTTTGGCTGAGTAAAATTCCATTGTGGGTATATGCCACTTTTCTTTATCCATTCATCTGTTGATGGACACCTAAATTGGTTCAAGAATTTGGTTATAAACATATATCACTATAGTATTCTGACTTTCTTTTGGAAAGATGCTGAGGAGTGGCATAGCTGGGTCATATGGTGGTTCCATTCTTAGTCTTTTGAGGAACCTTCACACTTATCTTGATAGTGGTTGTACTATTTACAATTCCACCAACAATGTACAAGAGCCTTCCTTTCTTCCTTCCTTCCTTCTCTTGCTTACTTGTTTGCTTTCTTTCCCTCCCTCCCTCTCCTTTTGGTACTGAGAATTGAACCCAGTGGCATTTTACATTTGAACTACAACCAGACATCTTTTATTTTTATATTTTGAAACAGGGTCTTTCTAAGTTGCTGAGGGCTTGGCTACACAGCCAAGAGGCTGGCCTTGAACCTGTGATCCTCCTGTCTCAGCCTCCCAAATACTGGGATTGCAGGTGTGTGCCACCATGCCTGGCTGTCTTTCTCTCCTATTTTTTTTCAATCTGATCTTCCTTTCAATGTGTTTTAAGTATAGGCAACAAATATTATTGGAAAGACAAGTGGTCAAAACCTAAAAGCTAAATATCTGCCTTAGCAAGAAAGAAAATAACTTCCAGTTTTATAAAGAGACTAGAATTTCTTTTTGTGCGATAGTGCAAAGGGGGGGTAAAGTAAAAAAATGCTGGCAGGAATGATGACTGTCCTTGTTCTGCTGTGCTCATCAGGTTTGTGCTATGAGAGGCCTGAGGACTCTCTGAGATGCACAGAGATGGTCCCTGTTACAATTGCTTTGGACAAGAGTGTTTTCGTTATCTACAAACATCCATGATAAGACAGTGGCTTAACACAACCACAACCACGTGCTGGTCTCTGTGAGGCAGGGATTTGGGAGGACTACTCACCAGTTCTTGCTTTGGATCCTGTGTGCATTTGCAGTTAGATTTCTGCTGGGGCTGCAGCCATCTGAAGGCCTGCCTGGGGCTGCAGGATCCACGTGCAAGGAGGCACACTTATGCAGCAAGCAAGTTGATGCTTCCTGTTATTTAGGGCCCTCACTTTCTCTTCACGTGGGTGTATCCAGGTTTTAAGTGTTCTCAGCAAAAGGAATCTGCCTTCTCCAAGAGCAACCAGTCCAAGAGAGCAAGGTGGAAGCTGCAAGGCCCTCTGGATTTTAGTCTCAGAAATCACCAACACTCTGGTGCACTTTTTTGGTCATACCTGTTACTTCTGATTTTGTATAGGAGTAGAGCATATAAGGTGACTTGGATAATTAGTTCTAGAAAAGGTAACCTAAGGATATCAAGAATCAGGAAAAAAATGAATAAAGTGACTGAAATGGAATCCAGGATTTGAGTCCATGTCTTAGAAGACAAGGTGGTACAACATTAAGTTATACTTTGAAAGACATCAATAATAGTAAAATACTCCTTGTCTGAAGAATCGGTAAGCAGGAAGGTAAGGAGTAATAATTGCCTTCCCAGGTGGAGCCAGGGATGAGGTGTTTTGAATGCTGGAATGCTACCTCGTGGGAGGTAGCACTCAGAAAGCAGAGGACCATATTCCACCAATCTCTGGACCCTGCCTGGGATTCTTGTCCACGACTAAAGGATGTGATTTTCTGATAATGGATTCTGACTTCATTGCCCTTTACCCACTTTTTGGAACAAATTTATCTACACTCAAGTATTTTGCAGCTCTCTTTTGTTTCTTAGCTTCTATTTTGAAAATTTCCCATGTTAACAATGGGAATGAGATTTATTAAAGATTCAAAAGCCATAATAGGTCATAAGAGCAGGGATCAATTTTCTCCATCTTCTCACCCAATTTCAAATAGAAGAGCTCTTCCTGTATCCATTTTATATATCGCAGCTATGTGCAAGAGGGTTTTGATAAAATGGTTTTACCACTAAAAGGGTTAGGAAAATGCTGATCTACAACGTCATTTTAAATAGCTGTATCCCCTGTATGTATGTACCATAAATTATTAAAACAATTCTCTATTTTGAACACTTAGGTGGTTTCTTGCTTTTCCCTATTGTAAACATTGCTGTGATACACAACATTATAGGCAACTGTTTATATTTATCTCCAGTTATTTATTCATTTCATTCATAGAAGTATAATTCCTGGTTTGATTTATATATTCCCTTTTGAATTTTAAATATAAGTATTACCAAATCATCTTCAAGAAAATGTGCATCAATTTGTACTGCCATCAGCACTTTTTGAGTGTTATGTTTTTTCCATGCCCCTTTCAATGCCAAATATTATCATCAGTAAAATCTTTTTTTTATTTTGGATCATGTTTATATAACTTTTTATATACCCTTATACCAATAAGGTATGTAGTCTCATATCATAATGTAGTTCAGAGTGATAGTGGCATGAATGCACACATTTATTACTCAAGTTGAATATTTTATATATTTGTTATTTATTTGCAAATTTCCTAAGGTAAGCTCTCTTTTCCTTTGCATAGCTTCCAAGAAAAAATGTTACAAACAATAATTTTTTTAAATACTTATTTTCTTCTAAGGAGAACATATTCTAAAGAGGGTTGTTTCTTTGCTAAACAGATGCTTTGTATAAGGATAGAAGTGGGAGAAATTAATAGAGGGCTAAATGGCTCATTCCTAAGAAAATAGACATAATGAAATAGTGAGGCAGGTGGTGGAGAAAGAGTTTGAGAAGGTGGGTTTAAAAGGAAGGTGTGATGGTTAATTTGGGGTGTCAATTTGATTGAGGGATTCGGAGAATTGGTAGAACATTCATACCTGTTGTGTCTTGGGTTTTTTTTTTTTTCAGAGAAGACTAGCATGTGGGTGGGTGTCTGAAGTGAGTGGGGCAGGACCACTCTCAATGTGGACGGGCACCATCCATGGTTGGAGACCTGGACAGGACAGGGAAATGGTTCTTTCTTCTGGAATGGGGGCACATTTATTCTGCTCTTGCTCTTGGAAATCATACTCTAGATTCTTCAGCCTTTGGACCAGTGGGCTTCCAGGTGCTCTTGTGTCTTTGGCCTTAGATGAGGGTCTCCCTGAATCTGAGGCATCCCGTTTCTTGGATTGAGCCAGGCTACTGACATCTCTGGATCTCCAGTTTGCAGATGGCTTATTGTGGAGCTTTTCATCCTTTGTGGTCATGTGAAACAATTCCCTAGTAAATATTAAACATATATTCTGTTGGTCCAGAAGAAGAAACCATATAGACTTTTTTATGGAGATCCCTTCATAACTCAGAAGATGACATGAAGGAATGGTTGGTAGAGAGTATGATCTGGAGAAAGTGTCATGGGAATATTGGAGGACGGAGGAGGAAGGTGATCGATCGGTGTCCAGAAATAAAGTTTGAGGATAACAGTGTTTAAAGATATAGGGTGACCATATGCCTCATTTCCCTGGGTAGTTCTGATGTATGCATATTGATCCAGGAAAATTATTAACGAGCTCTGGTTTAGATCATAAATTATATGATTACTTCCCAGAGATTTTTTAAAAATGTATACTTCCAAAGTAGCTTGTGATATAATTAAGGAATTTTGTTCCCCCATGAAATCTTCAGTAAAATGTTCATTCTTTTTTCTTCACTGATACATTGATGAGGTTGAACTGACTTTGTGATGCATGAAATGATAACACCCTTCTTCAAGAAAGGCATGGACTCTCCAGGGAAAGTCTCCTTGATGGTAATCCTTCATGGTCTTCTGCTCGTGTTTCCAACCATATCTCCAGCCCTGTTTCCATATGTGCCTCAACTGCTGTATCCATTTTGAATTTCGTATATTTTATTATGGTTTATGTTACTTCATGATTCCCTTTTATATGATTCCTTCTTCTGGAAATTCCTCCCGTCCCTTAGCTATGTACTGAACATTTAAATACAGATCATGGTTCCATTTCTTGACATTCTTCTAGGAAATGGTTTTCTTTATTGCAGCACTTATCATTGTTCAGTTGGATCACTGGCCTCTGGCTTCCTGGCTGGTGACAATTATGTCTTCTTTGTCTTTGTCTTCTGGAAACATTATGCCTTGCACAAGATCAATTTAAAACATACCAAGGCTTGTAATCTCAGTACTTGGGAGGCTGTGACAGGATGATCACATGTCTGCAGCCAGCCTCATCAACTTAGTGAGGCCTGTTTCAAAATAAAAAATAAAATTGGGCTGGGGGTGTAGCTCAGAGGTAGAAAGCCCCTGGGTTCAATCCCCAGTATCGCTCGTGCGCACACACACACACACACACACACACACACACACACACACACTGAGGGCCTACAATGTGCCATTCTCTGTACCAGGCAATGGCAATAGATACATTAAATAAAGATTACTTGATGCAGTCCAAAATCTAATCAAGATAAAAATACAAAAGTTCACTAACTAGAAAGTGTAGAATTTATAGAAGTTTCTATGAGATAAGATATGAAAGTATAGAGGAAAGAGTGATTAATGGTGGGGGATTGTTTCAGTCAGTATTCTCACACTTTGTCCCCAAATACCTGATGGCACAACTCAGAGGAGAAAAGATTTATTTGCTTACAAAGCTGGAGATTTCAGTCCATAAATATATAGTCCATTTATACCAGCTGTCAAGCAGGAGCCAGAGCTATAGACCCCTAGGGCATGATGGTGGGGAGCAGAGAGAGCAAAAGGTCAGACTGAGACGGGATCAGAGCCAGATGCTGCAGTGGGGCAGGGCTGGGATAGACACACACACACACACACACACACACACACACACACACCCTGGCCATGTGCCCAGGGACCTATCTTCGAACATGGTGGCCTCCAGAGCCTGAGTACCCAGGGAAATTTTACATCCAAACTATAACAAGTATCAAGGAAGAACACCTAAAAGTTGCTCTTGTGTTGGTTCAGGAATATTTATAGAAACTCAGCAAGTGGGAGACATGGGGTGGAATGCATGTGCACAGGCACTGAGGGTCGAAGGGGTAGGTTTTGAGATTCTAAACTATTTAGTATATAAGGAGTATGTGCTTAATAATGAACTTGCATGCAGTTATGAGTACTATTTTGTCAAGTAAATAATAAAAATACTCAAAGAAAAAATCTTGAGTAAAGCCTATGAAAAATAAAAGACTAGTTATATGAAGGTAATGGTGGTTCAATTTGCATCTCTTTTCTTTTTCTTTTCTCTTTCTTCTCTTCCTCTGCAATTTTCTGTTTCCCTGCTTCAGGTTTTATTATTATTTTCTTTCTTCTGTGACTTTTTCCATTCTTCTAATTTGAATTTGGACTGAGGAAGAAGGGATAAAGAAATATCAGGGCAGATAGACCTGAAGGATAAAGAGAAAACAGATGTTGAGGCTGTCACAGTGCCCTTCTATCCTTAGATAGAGAGGTGAACACACTGTTTCTTTGGGTTTAAAAATTACATTCTATGGCAGAGGTTCAGTATTACAAAGATCAGGTGTCCTTACATAAGCAAGAAGGAGGAAACCAACAGTATCCATGTAGTTGCCATGGGAAGCAGTATTCTAGTGTCATTAAAGTTTCAGCTTTTGGAGCTAATCTTCCTGGGTTTGAAGACTGGCTCTGCTACCTGTGAGCCATGTGACCTTGGGCAATTTACTTAATTTCTATAGCATCAGTACAGACCTTGTAAGTTTGTTACAGGAAACAATGAGGTAACTGTGGGGACAGTGAGAACATGGTGCTAGTTAGGCTTCCTCACCTCCCTCTGCTGAATGCCACTGCTATATGAAAAGAAACTGAGTGTGTTTTTGGAGATGTTAACTCTGTATGTCGCCACTTTTGTCAACCCTGTGCCCTGGCATGGTGCCACCTTTGTTCGCTCTGGGCCTTGGCATGCTGCCATCTTTGTTCTGATTTGGTACACAAACTGGACAGGGACTATCCACTGTGTGGAAGCCCCTTGCAGAAGTCTCTTGAGGAGCTCTATTGTACTCAGCTGTCCTGGCCACCACTGGGTACCAGGGGCCTAGTCCTCCTTTTTCAGCCTCCTGACTGGAATAAAGCCATGTCTCACTCCCTGTCAATGCCTTGCTTCTTTTACAGATGGACCAGATCGAATCCGCAGCTTCTCAGCCTTGGTCGGTTGCACAACAGTATGCATATAGAATATTTAGAACAGTGTCTGAAACACAGATTCAATAAATACTAGCTATTATCAGCATCATTACCATTAACCAGAATTTTGTCTCAAAATCTGTCATTTTTATGTGTCCTTGTTTTCACATGGGACCATGCAGACTTAAACTTATTTCTTTTTCCCCCAATAATTTACACTAGTTGGCTGATATTATCTGTAAGCATATTTTCTAATCAATTTATGTAAACATGGCTGTGAAATGCATATAAATGTAACTTTAGATAACTTGTTTGACTTTCAGTGTCTTCTATAGCCTGGACCCTTCATGACCAGCTACCTTTATTTTTATTCTATTTCTGCTTCTTGTTACTCTTCCTTCTATAGTGTTCTCAATAGGCAGCAATCAACATTTTAAAAATAGTTTTTTCTCTTAGTAAGCAATGCTTGAGTGGTTACCCACCCCCTTTTGAGTTGTTACATTAAGTTGTAAATAATGAACATGAACACCTAAGTTAATGTAGTATGCACATTGAAATTAAATTTAAAAATAGAAATGAAAAAAGTAAGATAAAAGTATATAAAATAATTTTCTCCCATTTTCAATGGATCATTAAAGTTCTAGATGGGAATGGGTTTCTTGGGGAAAGTGTTTTGGCCAGTCTGGAAGAATGAAAAGGTATAAAACAAAATAAGTAAGTAGAAGTTAGATCGTAGCCTCTCTTTTTGAATTTTTGTAGTTTATTTTCTATGCAAAAGGTTATTAACAGTGAAATGGAATGATAAAATATTTATTTGCTTGTATTAGGGAGATAATATCAAAGATAAGTTAGATAAAACAGTGCAAGTCTAAAAGCTTGTTGCCAAGTCGTCTGGCTCTTCAGTCGTGTCTTCCTTGCTTCACTACTATTGATTATGGGAGCTTCAAGTCAGACACAGATGCCAATTTTCTAAGATTGGTTTGAACATTCTCTCCTTTTTTAAAGGTGAAACGGGATTTGTGGCAACCTACAGTTGGATAGCTTTTTACTTTTATTGCACTCCCCCGACCTTTACATGTGATGTACATTTTCTATTTTTACACCTTTTTAAAGAAGCAGAGAGAAAATAGTCACACAGTGATCACATTTCTTTTATAAAATCACCTAATTGAATAGAGGTGCACACAGCTAGAATCTAGTTGTGTTGTCTTCCAGTTTTGGAATTTAAAATGCTTTCTAGATTTTCAAGGAGAGTCAATCTCTAAACTCAGCCAGAAGTAGCATAAGGGAGATTCTACAACACACATAGAAATACATTTTTAGGGACGTAGAGTAGTTCCTGCAGCAATCTATCCCAGGTGGAATGGATGTGTCACTTTACTTGAGCAAACTAGAAAAAAAAAATGTAGTTGGTCCCCACTGCAGGACTTGCATGACAATAAAGGAGGATTGCTGCTAACAAAGAAATAGCTTTCATCCATCACCACGGGAGGGAGCACAACCCTTCTCAGATGAGCTACTGATTTTCACCTCCCATCATCCATCTCCCTAATGGTGGATACCAAGATGCTTCAGCAGGTGCAGTAAGATTGGAAGATTATTAGGGATAGCTTTGTCCCTTCACATTTCTGAAAATTTGAAAGGTCAAATGAGGAGACTTTGACAACCAGGAGTGATAAAATATATACTTTGAGGAGAACATTTAGCTTTTGAAAGCAGAGATTTTTTTACTCTGTTCATTAGTCTCTGCCTGCACCATATTTCCTAAGTCATATTTTAAAAAAGTGTTTCTTTAAAGACAAAAAGGTCCCTGTAATGAAGGTGGCTCGCTATTGTACTACAATAGCTGCTAGGGTCCTATGATGATAGCCAGAGTGGATTGCTTTTAGTTGTCTTACTCTTTTTTTAACCTCTGAAAATATTTCCTGGTATAGAGATCAGATATTAACATAATCCATAAAGAGTTTTGATGTGCGTAGAGATGTGTTACAGTTTGGATCTTAAATATCCCCCAAAGGCCTATGTGTCACTCTTGGCAGGTGGAGGAGATTTTAAGAGGTAAACCTAGTGGGAGGTCTTTAGGTCACTGGAGGTGTGCCCCTGATAGGGATTGTGGGACCCAGGTTTCTTTCTCACTCTTTTTTCTTCATGGTTTTCAGGTGAGCAGTTTTACTCCGCCATAGCTCCCACCAAGATATGCTGGCTCAAAAAGCAACAGAGTCTCCCTCCCTGACATATATCAAAATGTATAATTATAATTTACAATGCACCAATAAATGAACATAAAAAGTTAAAAAAAAAGCAACAAAGTCAATCAATCATGGATGGGGACATCCAAAACTGGGAGCCAAAATAAACTTTCTTTTTTTTTTTGCAGTCTTGGGGATTGAACCCAGGGGCATTCTACCTCCATGCTACACCCCCAGCCCTATTTTTTATTCCTTTTTTTGAAACAGGGTCTCACTAAGTTGCGGAGGGCCTCACTAAGTAGCTGAGGCTAGCCGCGAACCCAGATCCTCTGGTCTCAGCCTCCCAAGTACTGGGATTACAAGCATGTGCCACCACGCCCGGCCCAAAATAAACTTTCACTAAAAATAAATAAATTAATTAATTAATTAATCAATTCTTCCTAGTTAAGGTGTTTGGAAATGCAAGTGAGGGTGAAAACACAACAAAACAAACAAACAAACAAAAACAATCTTTTTCTCTATATAAATTAATGACCTCAGATATTTGTTGTAGAAACAGAAGCCTTAGTGACACAGCTAGGAAACATTAAATTTGAATGTTATATTCATTGTGTCAGGACTAAAGTTGCCTCACCCTTAAGTGCTAAGGAATTTCAGGTCAATATGTATTCTCTTGGAAGAGTGGCTCTCAGTCTTTGCAAAGCATGATGATAATATAGTTGGATCAAAACAGTGGCTCTACTTCCTCATATATTTGCTTTTAGGGCTTTTAAAACATAAATAGAAAATGTAAACCACATGTAAATGTCTGGGAAGTACAATAAAAGTAAAAGTATATTTAACTATAGGTTGCCCTAAATTCTGTTTCAGCTTAAAATAAGAAAAGAATGTTTAAATTAATCTTGGAAGATAGTAGCTATGCCCATTAAGCAGCTATGTCAGATATACTGATTTTGTTGTGAAAATTAATTATTTATATGCTCTGAATAATATGTGTCTGTCTTAGATGAAAATAGCTTATTTTTTCAAATAATATTTTCAGTAATCATCTGTTGAGTAATTACCATATGCAAAGAAATGTATCAGACATTTTGGGACATATAGCAATATATAACAACCTCAGAGTTTAGGTTTTAGCAACACTGCTTCTTTGGAACATTTCTTAATCCTCAAATTGGGATAAGTTGATTAGTTCTCACAGCATGGCTTACACCTCTATTACAGACAAGCTTCATTCTTTGCTTTCTTATTCTGAGTAATTTATACAGTTTTCTCTGCTAGACTTCTTGAGAGAGGTATCTTTATTTCTAATAGTGTTTCCTACTGCTTTAATTTAGCATGTAGACCAAGTGAATGAAATAAATGCAATACTTGTCTAGTACAGGGATAAGGAGCTGTATCACATGCACAGTTAATTTATATCATCAGAATCATTTAATTCTGAAGTTGTCAGAATGTTTAGTTTGCAAAACAATGTTGATTTGAAGTAAGAAAGTGGGATTTGCTAACTGGATCTTTCCTTTTTGAACTTTATTCTCTATTTCTATTATTTTGCATGGAAAATAATAAAATAGAATTTTGGCTGGTTATGATTGATGCACTGTATCAAGAAGCTACCAATTAAGTCCCGAGTTTGATCCCCAGAACTAGAAAGAAAGAAAGAAAAAAGCTACAGTTTGTTTAAACTATCCCATTAATTACTTTGTGATGACAACTTTAAATAATACAACATACTTTTTTCTTTTTATTCTAATACATAAAATCAGAAAGTATTTCATTCTTAAATAATGTAACAACATTTACATGGCTTACTTTTGTTAGTTTTGTAGTAAAACTCCCTTGACTTGAAGTCTTTTTGAACCATTTGAGCTTTAGGACAAATATTTTAATATGTATTTCCCTTTGGGTATCAACTGGTTTCATCCACAGGCTGTTATTTTTGTTGCATGAAATTGGTAGATCTCTGAAGAGTTGGTGCAAATTTACATGCAGAGTTTAATTTTCCTTTTTTATTTATTTTTTTCTGTTTTTCTCTCTGGTAGCCAGGTGGGAAATCAAAAATTTCATCTCATGAGATCAACTCCCATTAAAAATAATGTAAGCCCACATGTGTTTGAGACTCCACCATTTTACCATTACAGGAATTGGATTAAAAAATGTCTGTGACAAAAAGGAAAAGAGAGCTTTGATTAATTCGTAAGACCAAACCTTTAAAAATAAAACCCAGGAACAAAGTAGAAAATTCATAGTTCTAAGGAGAGCAAATATTTAAGTTACTGTCTATGATAATAGCAATAAAATACATTTATTTCATTCTAATAGCATTTCTTTATTTTTCAAATAAATGATGTCATATTTTTTCCTTGTTGGTGCTAACTTGTTTTGATTTAGGTGGAAAGATGTGTCATGGTGAAGAACAATAAATATCAGATATAGTTTATTTCCATAGAATAAAAATGGACTGAAGTAGTCCAATAAGGGATATACTTTTTTGTTAATATCAGAAATAGCTATAGAAATGATTGAGACTATCACATTAATAGAGGGAATAGAGTAAGAACTGCTGAATAACAATATATTAACATATTAGATATATTCTTACATAGAACATATGTAAAAACCAATTTTTAAGGGTGAATATTGAAAATTTACTGGACAAGTTTATTACTTAAAAGTCATTCATTCTATAAATATTTATTGAGAATCTACTAAGTGGCAGGCTCTGTATGACTACATAGAATAATCCTAATCTATGTAAGTACATTATGTTTAAATGTTTATATTTCTGAGTTTAATAAAGTAGAATACATATACAAATAATATAAAACACTGTTATATATTATATTTTTGAGAACAAATTTTTATAATCAGAGATTATGAGACTGAATGCAATTATCTTAAAAAACACACTTTAATGTTTAGTCATTTATTTTTTCAATTTAAATAAACATTGTTTCAAACAGATTCTTAGATTAAATGAACCAATCTTATTCCCATTTCCTGGATCATAGGTTTTGTATTCTGCTGAGAGGACATCATCAAACACTAGGCCATTGCTTATCAGAGAGCACCTCAATTTCACAAAGGATTGTCTTCCAGTTGACTTTGTTACTGAGTCTTTAAAACACCTTCTCACTATTCTATAAGGCCAGGTGTTTGTGTGGCACAATACCAGTGGATCCCATGAACATCCACCTGTTGCCTTATTGCTTTCCTATACTGAGCTTTCTTAGTCAGAAGTAATATTGTTTGGGCTAACTTGACGATGACTAGACATTCAATAAGTCAACAGATGGTGTTGCTGGTGAAGCATGGCAAGCAGAGAATGCAAATCCAAATCCAAAATAAGTGTTTATTCCAATAAGGAAAAATCCACTATGGGGAAGGGGTCCAAAATAATCAGCTTGCTGCCAACTGACTATCTGGTCTCCTCAGGATATGGGAGCCTATCTGGGGCTCAGGGATGGCTGTCGAAATAAAATGGGATGCTCAGTAGTAATAACAGCCAAGTTAGCCTCTGTGGGGAGAAGTCCATTTGTTGAGTCTATTCAAAACCCCCTTATGCCACCATGGCTGCTGTTTAAATGAGCATGTTGAGTAAACACTGCTGGGATTGAGGGAAAAACATTGACTGGCATCTGCATGTTAGAACAACGTGTCCCTTTAATTATTGGGACTCTTCAGTGGGAACTTTCTGTGGAATATTTGTATGGGACAAAAATACTCTCAAATTCTGAGTTAATTCTGAGAGGTATATCCAAACCTCTTTGTCTCAGACCATCTGGTCAAACCATTCGTCATTGCCTCTCAATTGTTCTTCATGCAATCTCTCCTTCCAGGAAAAGTGGACCACAATATGTGAGAGAATTATCCCCACTAGTTCTGCCCACCAGGAGAATTATCACTTGGCACCATCCCAAGTGGGCTTGTAGGGCTCTAGCAGTCCATTTTAAACTGGTGCCAGCCTGTTGGACAAAGCTCCCTGTGGACCAAGCTTGAAAATTTTTTTCTGTGATCAAGGAGTCATAAAACTCTTTCCATGTGGTCACAGAAGTGAGTTGAAGAGAGGTGACACTGCAGTGGGAATAAGCACACCGAGCCATCAGCCTGCCTGCTCAGGATCTGCAGTTGCTGATAGAATGTTCATGGGCATGCCCAACTTAGAAGCATAAAGTTCAGTGCATAAGAGGCAGCTCAGGGTGCAGTATGCCCTGGTCTATTAAGGTCAGGTGTTCAATCTCTAATAGAGACTGATATAAGGCCAATAAAGGCCATTTTCTAGCCAAAGAGAGCACCATTCCTCTTTAACACCTGCATTCCTGAATTGTGGTTTTGTACTATGCCTCCCAATATTCATGGTGATACCAAGCTAATGGACCCATGTGTTTCCATGCCATTGGAAAATATAGAGTTTTTTCTGATCATCAGGGACTAAATATTAGTATTATCAGTGGAGTAGACAGCACAGTGTTCTATGAGATGATTAGAAATAAAGGTCTTTTACATTAAATTATGACAAAGAGCCCAGGTAGTCTATTGGCCCAGAGATTTAACAGTGGATATATATTGTTGGCCTAGTTCAGAGTTACAAACTGCTACTCATATTTATGGACCAACAGGCAAGCAGGGGCAGTGTTTTTTGCTCCCCAAATGAGAAAGATTCTTTGATAACTTACTGCCACAGTGGGAGGAGTTGCATGATTAAGTTTATAATGAGCTATGCCATTTAAAACAATTCATTCATTTGGGAGACAATGTGAGGTGTTTTCCAGTTACTGAGTATTCCAACTATATGCTATAGAGCTGGATTAATAGCCAAAGGATGATGTGAAAACTATCTTTTCCTAAAATGGATGCAATGACATCTCTGGCTCCACATGTTCTTCCAGACCTTGTTTCCCACCTATTGATACATAAAGTCCATATCCCTGCCATGGGATTCCGTTGGAAATTGGTGGCTGCTTTGAGAAGTAGAATGTGGCAAAAATGGCAGTTTGTTTCCAAGGCTGTGATAGAAAAGGAGACACAGCTTCCTTCTGGCTCTCTTTCTTTCTTGGGATGCTTGTGTGGTTGGAACACAACTACCATGTTTCGAGGAAGCCCAGGCTGTATCCAGCAGTCACATGTAGAAGCTCTGGCTAACAGCTCCAGCTAAGGTTCCTGCCAACAGTGAGCACCAACTGCCAGACCTGTGAGTGAATGAGCCTGCAGATCATTCCAGCTCCCAGACGTTGAGTGTTAAATAGAACAGAGATGAGCTTTCCCTGCCAAGTCCTGCCCAAGTGGCAAATTTATGAGCACAACAATTATCGTTGTAGTGAGCCACTATGTTTTGGGATGGTTTGTTACTGGAACAAATGGGGTAAGAGTTCCATAAGAACCAGTTGAGGTAGTCCCTGAGCATATATTAAAAATAATCTCACCAATAGAGGATGATATTCTGCGCCTTTAGGGACTGACTGAGTTTAAAGCTAACATCTAATAATCCCTGAAATATCTGGCTATGTCCCTGTCCACACTGCCTATTTAGCCTAGTTATTTGATCCTAGTCCCTTTTGGGAAAGCCATAAAGGAAGATTTACAGTAGGAATTTTGATGTTATTATATTTCTCAATTCTACCTGACTTTATCTTATGAAAGCACATTAGGGATATGGACAGTCTTGAGTCAAATGCCCGTCTATTAGATCTTAAGGATCCAGTGATCAGACACCCACCACAAAAGAGCACTGCAGGTCGGCTCATTTTTATTAATATGGCTGTGCCCTCATTTCTCTTTCCGCTTACAACCCACTACTTTGTCTTCACCACCCAAGGGGTCCACCATCATTGCTTTTGCAATAAACGGCCCATTTCAAAACCACCATAACCATGCCTATTCTCAGCTAGCAGAGAATAGCCATCTCAGTCCTTTTATTAGTGCTCTCCAAGGAAATGCCACTTCAGTGCCTTCATGAAGAGCTTGTTCCTCTGAAGGGACATGTTTGAGGTTGTTGGCGATACTAGGGTGATGAATATCAGTCTGCCCATGATAAAGCCACTTAAATTTTTCTGGCTTCCTAAGACCTTGGATTTATTCTGTATTATTAAAGAATTTTTAACTCTTTAACTTTATTTAGCATTATGAATCCAGGTTTCAGTCAACCAACTTGGAAAACATTTAGACACCTCATAACTGCTTAAACAGTTATAGTAAAATATACTCATCATGATAAACTTAGCTTACTTAAAATAATTTCCTTTCCTGCTTAGTGTAATGTCAGAGTCCATTCTCACACATATTCTCCAGGCTCTTACTAATAGTAATTAGAAAACATGTGCAATTTTCTGGTGGGTGAAGTTTCTCTGCCTGGAGTTGAGCATGCAGTTGCTCCCCACCTCACCTCTAGTCTAAGAGCTGACTCTAGTCCCAGATCTACAGATAGTGAAGGGAGATGGCACATGAGAATCGTCTTTCTTTTGCAAGGACAGGGCCCTAGTTCAGGACATTGACAAGTGTCTACAGAGAGAAGCATTGCCCAGGAAAGGGGGAGGAGAAACTGCCTTTACTGGTGAGGGAGGCTCAGTCACGACGGCAGCTCAGAGTCATTTGAATTCTCTTGTGTGAACCCATTTCAATTTTTAGGGTTTTACTCTTGCCTAGTTGGTTTTCTGAATTTCACCTAAGGGATCTGGCAAGGATATAAATTCAGATTATGGCATTTCCACTAGTCCTATGACTGCATGGCATCAAGAAATTCAGTTTATTCATAGAAAGTTCTCACTGTACTTGGAGCTGAGAATATGGGATGTTGAGCATATAATATCATTTGTGGTCCTCTAGTATAATTAAAAATTGACAGTTTGCCTAACAGGGTTAGTATTACTTTTTTTTAGAACTTTATTGGCGCAATGTAATTATACATCAAAATGATACATTCATATATGCACACAATATCTTTTGGTGGGCTTCCCTCCTCTCTCCAGCATGCTACTTCCCTCTTCCCTTTCCATACATACTAGTGATGGGTTTGTATTGTTTATGTCATTCATACTATTTACTACTCACTCCTCTGAGCACCCTTCAATTTAACCATTTATTCCAGTTAACTGTAGGTGATAATTTAATTAAATGTTCAATCACCATATTTCTTGGATTTCTGGAGGCTGGACCCTTATTACCTCCAAATCCAACCTATCCATGAAACTAATTTTTCAGATTTCTATTTTCTTAGGGATATCGTATTTGCAGTTATGCCTGAAAATAACTGTCAGAATTCTGGTTAGAAACAAGAGAAGCTACTTAGCTTTTTTAAACAGAAAAGGGATTTGTTAAGCTTTATTGTGTAGATTATGTAATATCTAGGAAAATTAGAGATGTATTCTGTGAAGCTGTACAGTCAGAGAAAATATTCTCATAGTACGATGAGTACTGCTTCAGCACGTATGCCCTGTTGTTGGCACTGGGAGACCATGCTGCAATGTGCACTGTAGACACTAGAAATCAGACCGCAAAACTGTGTTCATGCTGCTTCCTGACACTTGATTTTTCTCTCTCCATTCTCAGTAAGACGGGTTATTTACCACCGCTGCATACTCAGGTTTCTGATTTCCAAATAGAAGCTCTCTGAATGTACCCAATTGGCCCAGCCCATGTCACATGTCCGTGTTCTATCTGTAAACTTATCAGGGAAGTTAGTTTTGGCTTCTAACTTTGGGTAGTGAGAAGTAGCGATTAATTGTCTAAGACTGGTTTCCCGCAGGCAAGTCTGCAGGAGAATTTACCTCCTTTGCAGCAGAATGATTTAAGAACTAAACATTGCTCCATGGAAACTGGCTACAGCTCATTGCTTGAAGTAATCATCCTTGGTAGAGTGCTGAGGTAGTAAGGCAGGACTGGGGGTCTGAATAATGCTGTATCCACAAGGGTTACACCCCTGATTATGCCAGCAGATGGATCGGTTCTTGTAATGGTGCAGCTTAAATGTTCATGGCCCAAGGACCAAGATGTTTGATGTCTGTCCTTGCTAAGTCATAGTTAGCTACCCTGTAGTGTTAAGAGAAACTATTGTTTTTGTTAGTCTGATTTAATAAATGCTGTCTTAGGAGGCTTAATGTGTTTGATTGCTGATCAATTGCCTCAGATTGATCAGCAAGTTGGCAAGGCTAATTATTACAATGAAAAGATGGTGAGCTTAATGAACTCCCACTGCAGATAAATAAAACCATCTGTAATCTGATTGTTATATTAAAACAAATACTAATTTTAATTGTAAAGAATTGGCTAGAATTATGGAGATTTTATAAGTGGTTATAATTTTGAGGTCTCTGATTTGATATCTTCAATTGGATCCTTTATCAGAAAAAATTTGGAAAGTAAAAGGAAATAGAGAAATTTAGGGGAAACTTACATAAATTATACAAAATAGTATGTTTCTTTGCTTCCTATCTAGCATGGTCTGGCCTTAACTTTGCAGGGGACAGAACAATTCAGTTGTCGATCAACTTAAGGAAACTTATTGCAAGAACCCTGAATATAGCCTATCAGCCTGAGAGACCAGCAATGGGGTGTTATGCCGCCTGCCCTACGGAAGGGAATGATGGTCCTCCTGATGCAGATTTATTTCTCTCAAGTATTTTCATACTCTATGTTGACTAGTCCAATTTGATGTTTAAGCTTTTACTGTGATTTGCTCTGTGAAATAGAATGTATAAGAAATAGAGACAGAGACAGACATGTTTGGAAGTAGTTCAGATGATGGGTTTCTAAGGAGACCAGATTCAGCTCTTCTCTAAATTGTATATTAATGCTCACATATCCCAGATATCACCAGCTTGTTACTTAACGTTTTCTTTTCAATATTCATATGACTGTAGGCTGAATCCTTGAATGCATGAAGTCTGGACTTGTACTTGGCTTGCCGTCTCAAATATTTATGGGGATTTCTGGGGTGAATAATACATCTGGTACATTCTCGTGCTTTTCCTTATGTTTTTGCATATTAATGCATTCCTAAATAATATATAGTATATCATTTATGTTATAAACTTTAAGTAAATAGTATAATACTGAGTATATATTTATGTTTAATTTCATGGTTAATGTTATTTTGGATATATATGTGTGTAATTTATATAATTCATTTTTAGTTTTATAGTGGGTAATTATTGAAGATACTACAAATGTTTATCCATTCCTCCACTGAGGTATATTGAGATCATTTCTAAGCTTTTACTATTATGAAAACTGATCTTATAAATTTGTGTCTTGGGTAAGTGCATTTCTGTTTTTGTTTTGTTTTGTTTTTATGCGGTACTGAAGATTGAACCCAGGGGCATTCTACCTCTGAGCTACATCCCCAGCCATATTTTTTATTCTTCATTTTGAAACAGGGTCTCACTAAGTTGTGGAGGGCTTCACTAAGTAGCTGAAGCTGGCTGCGAACTTGTGATCCTCCTGTCTCAGCCTCCCAAGTACTGGGATTACAAGAGTGCACCACCACACCTGGCGGGTAAGTGCATTTCTAAAATGTATAGGTAAGAATGGAATTGCCTGGTCTTCAACCTGACAATTGTTAAATTGTGAGACCCTGTTTCAAAACAAAAAAAA
The DNA here is from genome assembly GCA_004027185.1 of Glis glis. Lineage (NCBI taxonomy): Eukaryota > Metazoa > Chordata > Mammalia > Rodentia > Gliridae > Glis > Glis glis. Next base: position 22,925 of record PVJS01027930.1, read on the forward strand.
AATGTAAAAAAGGACTTAAGTGTATACCTGGGAAGTAGAATGCCTCTGGGTTCAATCCCTAGTACAATAAATAAATAAATAAATAAATAAACAAACAAACTGAAATTCCACTTAACTACAGTTAGTGGAATCAAGAATACAAACAATAATAAATGCTGACAAGGATGTAAAGAAATAGGAACCTTTATACAATGTTGGTGGAATTGCAAACTAGTAAAACCAGTATGGAGATCTGTATGGAAGTTCCTGACTAAAAATGGAACCACTGTATGATCCAGCTATATTACCCCTTGGTATCTTTCCCAAAGAATTAAAGTCAGAACACTATAGAGATACAGGCATATCCACGTTTATAGCAGCACAATTCACAATAGCCAAATTATGGAACCAGACTAGGTGTCTATCAACAGATGAATGCACTCTGAAACTGTGGTATATACCCACAATGGAACTTTACTCAACCATAAAGAAAGAACAAAATTATGTCATTTGCAGGAAAATGGATGGAACTAGAGAATATTATGCTAAGTGAGATTAGCCAGTCACAGGAAGTGAAGGGTCCTATGTTTTCTTTCCTATGCAGAAGCTAGAGAGAAATTGGGAAACAAAAGTCACTTTGGATAGATGAGGAGAGAGACCAGTCGAAAAGTGGATTAGGAAAGGGAGGTGGGGAGAGGAAAAGGACACTTGATGAAGAAAACAGTTCAAATAATGCTATGTTCTTATATAAAGTTATCAACACCAATCTTAATAATATGCACAGGGAGGGGAAGGAGTGGGGTGGGATCTTAAGGGAAACACACCAAGTGTTGTGTGCATGATGTTTCCATCACTCTGAACCTCATTATGATGTATAGTAACAATTACCCAATAAAATTATATTTAAAAAACCCAAGGACACACAAGAAAGTATATGATCATGCCCTTCTCCTTCCCTTGTACCCCTTCCCTTGCACCACTGAGGGTTCTCTGTTGTCATTGGAGTCCCTTTTGTGTCCCCACTACTCCCTAGGTTGCGCATATTAATGAAAACACATGTCCCTTTTTTTGTGATTGGCTAATCTCACTTAACATAATGTTCTCCAGATCTTTCCATTTTCTTGCAAATGCTGTTATTTTGTTTTTTTTTATTGCTGAGTAGAATTCCATTGTGTGTATTTCCCATAAGTTTGTAATCCATTCATCTGTTGATGGACATCTAGAAGTGAATCTATGGAATTACTGTCATAAACAATGTGTACACATGAAATTATACCAACATCATTCTCAGTACTACATGTGGGGGGAGAGGCGGGGGGGAGGGACACCAAGAGCTGTGTGCATGTATGTTAACACCAAACTGATACTCATTGTGATGTGAGACTACAATGCACCAATAAAAACATAAAAAAGAAAGTATATGATCATCGTGGTAAGATCTACAAAATATATTATCACATTTCTTTCAAGAGGGAAATAGCTTGGTTGAGAATTATTGATGAAAGACTTTGCATTTTATATACAATTTGTACTTCAAAATTTCATTCCACAGAAGTGAATTATATAGTTAAAATGTTATAGTGAAATAAAAATTATAATTTCCTACTAGTAGGCTATAAGGATTTTCAATTAAAATTATTGAAAATTTATTTAGCTCTCTATTCAACAAAAGTAATTACTACAAATAGTGCAAGATAGAGAGCTGATTATATTTATTTATTTTTCCAGTATATATAACAAATCATTGGAATGCCATTTATTGACTAGTTTACTCTCTCTTTAGTGATGTGAAATGTTATCAATTTCCATATATACATGAGTTAATTTGCATTCCCTTTATTCTATTTATAATTCTATTTATCAGGAATATTAAGTACCCATATCATATTCTTCTTCATGTTCCTATTTTTGCTCATCTTAGCCCTTTGATTTTCCAATAATTTTTAGAATAATTTTTATCAAATTTAAATTAAAAGCTCTCTCCGGATAGTCATTAGACTTGCTTTGATCTTATTTAACAATTTGGGGAAAAATGACTTTTTTATATATTAGAACTTTCCAAACTTGAACATAGTAAATTTTTCTATTTATGTAGGTATTTAGTAGGAATGCTTTGTAATATTATTCATTAAGGCTTACATATCAGCCATGGTCCATGCCTGTAATCTCAGTACTTGGCAGGCTGAGAAAGGAGGATTGGATTGTAGGTTTGAGGGTAGCCTCAGCAATTCAGTGAGACCCTCAGTAGCTTACCAAGACCCTGTTTCAAAATAAAAATAAAAAGGGCTTGGGGGCTTTAGATTAGAGGTAGAATGCCCCCTGGGTACCAAAAAATACAAAAGCTTCTTACATATTGTATGTATGCCTTACAGTTTTGTTACTATTTTAAATTATAGCTTTCTTTTAAAATTATTTTTTAAATATGTGTGTTGTGTAAGAACCTGCTTTTAATTTATTTGTAGATTCCCTTATTGTATTGGCAATTATAAAATATATGCATGTTAATATCTTAATTTCCTTTTTCTTAATCCTTTTAAATTTGATTCATTTTGTTGTCTTGTACTGACTAGGACATTTGATACAATGTTGAATAGAAGCAGCCAAGTAGAGAAGGGAGCTCAGCTAGTCTTACTCCTGACTTTAATGGGAATGCTTCTAAAGCTTCACTCTATCTATGCTCTTTATGCTTGCCTTTTCCAAGTTAACCTTCATCAGGTTAAATTATGATGTGTGATCTGTGGTTACTAATTTCTTGTGGAATCCTTTCCTTCTTCCTTTTCACATAGAGTACTCACCCTGACAGATAAACATTTTTCCCTTTACTTATTAAAAAATTCATTCTTTTCTACTTTTTCACTAAATATGTGGCCCTTGGGGTTCCTCACATATAGTGAGTTTTTGGTTCTGAACTTCCTTCTTCACAAAGGCTCTAGATCTGGTTCTTCTTCTCTCCCCTCCCCTCCCCTCCCCTCCC
>PVJS01027931.1:0-25875 GCA_004027185.1 Glis glis
GTAGAATGCCCCTGGGTTCAATCATCAGTACCACCAAAAAAAAAAAAATTATGTATATAGACACACACACACTTATACATGATACCAGTTTTCTGTTATCTGCTACTTTTCACGAGCCATGGGGGTTAAGGGTGGGAGTCCAGGGGGCGAGAGCTTGGCCTTATGAAGTTTCCAGAACTTCTCATTTCTGGCTACACATTCAAGGTTGGGTGAGCTGATTTGCAGCGGTCTAGCTCTGGGCAGCCCTTCACTGGATCCATCGGTACATTGGCCCGCTGTTTGGCATCCGAGGGCTCAGCCCAAGCTCTGAGCGCAAGCACACAGCTCCCGCTCATTGGCCGGCGTTCCAGGAAGCCTCGGAAAGGGGGCGCCCTGGGTGCAACCCCAGAAGAGGCCTGGCCACCTCCTACTGACCCGGCACCAAAGCGCACCCCTGGCCCAGCCTGTGCGGGGGTGGCGACGGCTTTATTCTGCGGGAGGAGGGCTCGGGCCCGGGTCTGCGCCGCAGCAGTCGGGAGGGTGGAGGCTGGGCGACGCGGGCGAGCAGGGTGCCCGGGGATTCCAGCCTCGCGAGCGGACTAGAAACACCGCAGCCCGAGCGCGGGCGGGGGGTGGCGGCTTACTTCATCTGGCTCCTCCGGGAAGTGGCCGGGCGGGCGGGCGCTGGGGCCGGGCCGCTCCCCGGGCCTCGGAGTGGGCCTGCGCCCGGGCCCGCGCCTCCTCGTCCTCGGGGCCGCCGCCCGACAGGTGCGCGCTGCCACCCGGAGGCTCTCCCGTGCCGGGGCGCGCGCTGGGGCCCGGGGTGGCGCGCGCACGGGCCCGGCGCGGGGGCGCGCGGAGGGGGCGGGGCGCGCGGAGGGGCGGGGCGCCGCGCAGGCCACGCCCCCGTTCGCGGTCTCGGGGAGGGGGCGGGGCCTCGGGCGCTTCCGGGCTTCGCGCCTGGCGGCCGGGCTCGGGCTCGGGCTCCCGGGTTCTGCTGTGCCCTGAAGGGCTGCCCTGCGGGGAGGTGGTGGCGTCTGTCGTGCACGAGACCCGGGAGCCGGATGGCTGTTTCCTCCTCTGGGACCTGGAATAGGTTCCCCGGCCTCCCCAGGCCTCGCTTTTCCCCATCAGCAGAATGAACGGCTCGGTCCCCTCCTTTTCAGTATCCAGAGGTGGCGACTCGAGTGTCACACGGTGCACACTCTTGCCGGGCCTGCACTAGACAGCTCCAGCTCTCACACCTTGTTCGGGTGGCCTGGAGACTGCCTTCATCTGTAGAATGGGGTAACCCGAGTACCTGCCTGGGGGTCTGGCACATAATAAAGCTTGGTAAATGGTAGCTTGGACCTGTGGGGCTTTAAGAAAGACAGTGAATGGCCGGGTGTTGGTGGCGCACGCCTGTGAGACCGGTTCTTGGAAGACTGACACCGAAAGCGCAAGTCCGAGGCCAGAGCCTCAGCAGTTAGACACTCTTTCAAAATAAAAAATAAAATAGGGCTGGGGTGTAGCTCAGAGGTAGAATGCCCCTGGGTTCAATCCCCAGTGTCTCTCTCTCTCTCTCTCTCTCTCTCTCTCTCTACACACACACACACACACACACACACACACACACACACACACACACAAGAAGGCGCCTAAATGAAAGAAGGCTTTCTCTGGAGGTGACAGGTGTTTACACGGAATAACAGTGCTGGCTGCTTCTCCCCCCACTCAGTGGATGGTAATTTCCATCCTCCGTCCTACCCCTCACCCTGCCCCGACCTGTGTCCCCTACAGCCCTACAGCTCTGCCAGTGCCCCGTGGTCCCTGCCTTTTCCTTCAGCACAGCTCAAGTGACCTGCAGCAGTTAGGCAGCCAGACCGCCCAGGGCCACCTTGACACAGGTGCCTGATCCCCACCCATGAAGCACCTTAGCTCTGTCCCCTCTTCAGAAACACCTCCCAGCCACCCCAGGGACAGGCTCAGGGCCACCTCTGCTAAAGAACCCCAGGCCACCCTGGGGAGGGGCTCTGACCTGAGAGGAAACTCAGAGCAGCTTTTTAATTCACGACGGTTCCTTTAGAGCGGGACATCAGGAACTAGCAGAGGGAACTTGGCACTACCCAGCAGGACTGCGCGGGGCCAGCAGGCGCGATTACCACACAGGATGTTGGGCAAGGGGGATTCCAGGAATGCTGGGAGCAGAGGGAGGCAGAGCCTCCCTGTCACCAAGCCCAGGGCCCAGCTGGGGGACTGCAGAGCAGAGTGCTTCTGAGCCTCGAGAAGGGCGGGGGTGGGAGTGGGGACAGCTGCCAGGACCCTGTGGGCCACCTCCATAGCTGGAAGTGAGCGGGGGTCCGAGGCACCGATCGGCCAAACCAGACTCGAGTATGCAAAGGCTCTTGGCTTAGAGCCCTTTCCGCATTCCATAACCCTGTGAAACACAGCTATGAAACCCGGAGCCAGGGAAGGCACAGATGGGAGTGGACAGGTGCCCAGAGACTGGGAAGAACCGAGGGACATTTCCCAGATCTCTATGTGGCCATCACAGGGTGAACTTCTTCTGTTACCTTGAGGGCATCTTTTAAAATATCCTCAAACTAGCTGGGCACGGTAGCACACACCTGTAATCCCAGTACTTGAGAGGCTGAGACAGGAGGACCACAGGTTCAAGGACAGCTTCAGCAATGTAACAACAGTCAGAAACCTAGAGAGACCCTGTTTCAAAACAAAACATATAAAGGGCTGGGGATGCTGGGGGTGCTGACTGTGATGGTGCACGCCTGTAATCCCAGTACTTGGGAGGCTCAGACAGGAGAATTGCAGGTTTGAGACCAGTCTCGGCAATGTAGTGAGACCCTCAGCAACTTAGCAAGACCCTGTTTCAAAATAAAATAGGGCTGGGAGTGTGGCTCAGAGGTAGAATGTCCCTGGGTTCAATCTTCCAGTACCACAAAAATTAATTAATTAACTAATTAATTAATTAAAAATAAGTAAAGTATCCCCAAACCAACTCAGTTGTTGCTGGCTTCCTAAGAAAATGCCTGTGCATCCACTTCATTGGGTATCAGTGGGTGGGATGAGGGAGGGAGCCGCAGAGTCACACCTGTTTTGGTCCCTCCACTCCCAGGCCACCAGGAGATGTTTCATGTCCCCACCTGTCCTCCCTAACCTTATCTTCATCTCGGTCTCCTCCTGCCTCTCTCGCTCTCTTTCTATCATGGAAACAATCGAGCCACGCTAACCTCAGTCGCCGAGGGGTGAGAGTCTCGCCTCCTGAAAATAGACATCTAAAACCTTGTCCCTGTGGGCCTTGTCATTGAGTTCAGCCCCTTTGCCTGTCTGAAGCCATTACCATCTCTGTGCTCCCGGTGGCTACTCTACACTCCAGGCCACAGCTAAGGGACGAGGTGCCCCGGACCCCACGGAGGAGGAGAGTCCTGTGGCCAGATCGTGTCTGCGGTTTATTTAGCTCACACTGGTTAAGAAAGACCCTGGGGCTCTGTTTAGGAAGCCCATTTTGTTTGGATTTTTCTTCCTGGTCCTTAAACGGTGTGGGAGACAGAAGCCAAGGTTAACTCGGCTTGCTTTACAGACCTGGAGAGTGAGACCCGGAGAGATGAATGACTCACGGAGATGTCTGGGGAGTTAGAAATAAAATCACGTTGCAGTTTCTATTTTCAGGTCCCACTCCCTAAGTCAGCTCCGCTTGCAGGCTCCTTGCTTTCACAGGGGACAGAGAGGGAGGGAGCAGGTGTTGTAGATTTTCAGTCACACCTAGATCTTTTCATCCCCAGACACGAGATACCCAGAACTCTTTTTAATTTTTTTTTGTAATTGGCTTCATAAAGTAGTGATGATTTAGTGTTTTATTCCTGCCATAATAATTTACCACAATTAAACAACAACACAGGTTGATTTTCTTTTTCTTCTTTCTTTTATGTTTTTTTTTTTTTATACTGGAGATTGAACCCAGAGGCATTCTACCTCCGAGCTATACCTCCAGCCTTATTTCGTTCTTTTTTATTTTGAAATTTGGTCTCACTGAGTTGCTGAGGAGCCAGGCGTGGTGGCACACGTTTGTAATCCCAGTACTGGGGAGGCTAAGACCAGAGGATCCAGGTTCACGGCCAGCCTCAGCTACTTAGTGAGGCCCTTGGCAACTTAGGAGACCCTGTTTCAAAATAAACAACAAAAAAAATAGGGCTGGGGGCATAGCTCAGAGGTAGAATGCCCCTGGGTTCAATCCCCAGTACTGAAAAATAAAAAAAAAAATACTAAGTTGCTGAGGGTGGCCTCGAACCTGGGATCCTTGTCTCAGCCTCCCAAGTACTGGGATTATAGGCCTGCACCACCACCATGCCTGGCTCACAGGTTTCTTTTCTTTTATTATTATTATTTTTTTTATTTTTTTTTTTGGTACTGGAGATTGAACCCAGGGGCATTCTACCTCCAAGCTATACCCCCATCCCTATTTTTTATTTTTGAAACAGGGTCTTGCTAGGTTGATGAGAGTCTTACTACTTGCTGAGGCTGTCCTGGAAACTGTGATCCTCCTGTCTCAGCCTCCCAAGTACTGGGGTTACAGGCTTGTGCCACCATACCTGGCTCACAGGTTTCTTTTCTTACAGCTGTGGAGGTACCAGGCATGGTGGCACATGCTTGTAATCCCAGTACTTGGGAGGCTGAGACAGGAGGATCACAGGTTGGAGGCCAGCCTCAGCAATTTACAGCTGTGGAGGTTGGAAGTCTGACGTGGGGCCAGTGGGGCTGAGCTCCTGTGTGGAGGAGCCCTTTCTTGCTGGTGTCAAGGCATTTGCTGCCCCAGGCAGAATTCGACACCTTGCAGTTTTAGGACTGAAATCCCCATTTTCACGCTGGCTTCAGCTGAAGAATTTCCCAGCTTGCGGCCCTCTTCCTCCATCTTCTTTGAGGCCAGCATTGGAAGGTCCAGTGCTTTGAATTTCTCCTTTTATCAGGATCATCTCTCTGGCTCAGCTGGGTAGGGTCTCTGATTTTAAGGACTCGTGTGATTGGACTGGGGGCATTTGTGCATTCTGAGATAATTTCTCCATCTCAGAGTCCGTACCCTTAATCCCATCTGCAAAGTCCCTTTTGCCCCATGGGTAACAGGCACTGGGGCTGGACACCTTTAAGGCATCATTACTCTGCCAACAACAGATTATAAATTTGCAGATTCTCGCTGGGCGGGGTGGCACACACTTGTAATCCCAGTAGTTGGGAGGCTGAGACCAGAGGATCTGGGTTCGCAGCCATCCTCAGCTACTTAGTAAGTCCCTCTACAACTTAGTGAGACTCTGTTTCAAAATAAAGAATAAAAAATAGGGCTGGGGGTTGAGCTTGGAGGTAGAATGCCCCTGGGTTCAATCCCCGGTACCACCAAATAAATAAATGTACAGATTCTCAATCCCTCTTGAGTATGCAGGATCTTCCTCACATCATTTTATACAAGAACTTCCATGGGGTATAATTCACGTACTATACAATTCACCCATGTAAATGTACAACTCGGTGATTTCTATTGCATTCACAGAGTGATGAAACTATCTACAATCAAGTGTAGAACATTTTCATCGCCCCAACAAGAAACCCCATACCCATGAGCAGTCACTACCCATTTCCTTCCAACCCTGTTAGCACCTGGAAGACACCCATCTGTTTTCCATCTCTATGGATTTGCAGATTCTGAACATTTTATATGAATGGATCACACAATCTGTGGCCTTTTGTGTCTAAATATACATAGGAGTATGTGTCAGCATGTTTTCAGGGTTCATGCATGTCATAACACCCATCAGTGCTTTGTTGCTTTTTATTGCTAAATAATATTTAATTGTATGAATGTCAGGTGTGGTGGTACAGGCCTATAATTCCAGTACTTGGGAGGCTGAGACAGGAGGATCACAGGTTGAAGGCCAGCCTCAGCAACCTAGCGAAACTGTTTCAAATTACAAAATAAAAAGGGCTAGGGGGTTGGAGGTGTATCTTGGAGGTAGAATAACCCTGGGTTCAATCCCCAGTACCAAAGAGAAAATAAAAGAAAAGAAATGAAATTGTATGGATATACCACAGTTTTGCTGATCCACTCATCAGTTGATGGGCATTTGGTCTGTTTCTGCTTTTTTACTCTTAGAAATGATGCAGTTATGAGCCCAGTATGGTGGCACACACTTGTAATCCCAGTACTTAGGAGGCTGAGACCAGAGGATTTGGGTTCGCGGCCAGCCTCAGCTACTTAGTGAGGCCCTCCATAACTTAGTGAGACCCTGTTTCAAAATAAAGAATTAAAAAATAGGACTGGGGGTGTAGCTCAGAGGTAGAATGCCCCTGGGTTCAATCCCCAGTACCAGAAAAAAAAAAAAAAAAAGAAATGATGCAGTTATAAACACATGGGTACATGTTTTGGGTGGACACATGTTTCCATTTTTCTCAAGCATATACTTAAGAGTGGAAGAGCAGCATCATATGGTAATTCTATTTTTAATCCTTGAGGAACTGCCACACTGGTTTCCAAAGTGGCTGCACCTCTCTCCGTTCCCACCAGCAGTGCACAAGGGTTCCAATTTCTCCAACTCCTCGCCAACACTTGGTATTATCTGACTTTTGGAGTTTAGCCGCCCTAGTGGGTGTGAAGGGGGATCTAACCATCATTTTGATTAGCATGTCCCCGAGGGCTAATGATGTTAAACACCTTTGCACCTGCTTATTGACCATTTACACCTCTTCTTTGGAGAACTATCCAGTCAGATTCTTCGTCCATTTTCAGTTGGGTTATGCATCTTTCTTGTTGAGTTGTTGGAGTTCTTTATATATTCTAGATACAAATTCCTTACCAGATATATGATTTGCCAAAATGTTCCCCCATTTTGTAACTGTTCTTTTACTTTCCTGACAGTATCCTTTAAGGCATAAAAGTTTCTCATTCTGATGATGTCCCATGTATCTACTTTGACTTTCTATGTGTGTGGTGCTGGGATGGAGCCCAGGGCCTTGCAGGCTGGGCCACCACTCTCCCACTGAGCTGCATGCCCGGCCCTCTATTTTTACTCTTGCCACCTGTGCTCTTGGTGTCACAGCTAAGAAGGCTTTTCCTCATCCACTGTCATGAAGATTTATGCTTGCATTCTAAGCGTTTAATAGTTTAGGCCATTACATTTAGGTAATGTTTTGCTTTGCTTTTTTGGTGGTGCTGGGGATTGAACCTAGCGCCTTGAGCGTGCTGGGCAAGTGCTCTACCACTGAGCCCTCCCCCACAGCCGCACGTCAGGCTTTTGATCATGTTTACTTTTTTGTATATAATGGGAGGTAGAGAGTCTGATTCCTCCTGTGGCATGTGGATATCCAGTTGTCCCAGGATGCACTGCTGAACTGTTCCATGGTGTGCTCCTAAGTAGTTGTTCAGATAGATACAGCTTTTCATCCCTGTGACCCAAACACCTGACAAGAACAACGTAGAAGAAGAAAGGTTTATTTGGCTCACGGTTTCAGGGGTTCAGTCCATGGTTAGCCGGCTCCAAGGCAAAAACATCATGGCGGCAGGGCATCCCAGAGGAAAGCTGCTCAGCTCATGGCAGCCGGGAAGCACAGAAAGATCAAGGAAGGGACCAGGGACAGATATTGTCCCCAAGGCCATGCCCCCAGTGACCTACCTCCTCCAACCATGCCCCACCTGCCTACCATTACCGCTCAATAAACCCATTCAAATTAGTAATCCGAATGGATTAATTCACTGATGAGGTCAGAGCCCTCACAATCTAATAGTTGCCTAAAAGCTTCAATTCTGGACTGTACTGCATTAGGAACATGCTTTCAACCCATGAACTTTTTTGGGGGGGGAGGGACATTCCAGACCCAAACCCTAACATCTGTCAAAGGAAAATCCCTTTAAAAAGAACTGTCCAGCCAGGCACAGTGGTACACACCTGTATTCTCAGTCCTTGGGAGGCTGAGACAGGAGGATCGCAGGTTTGAGGCCAGTGCATGGTCACTTAGCCAGACCCTGTTTCAAAATAAAAAACAAAAAAAGGCTGGGGGTGTAGGTCAAAGGTAGAACACTCCTGGTTTCAATCCCCAGCACCACACACACACACACACACACACACACACACATACACACACACACACGACTGTCCAATGAGCGTGGTGTGGGCTCGGGATCCAGAGCCACCGGTCCAGGTGCTGGGGTCCCCTCCACTCTGTGTGTGGTGTGTGTAGCTCCAAGCGGCCACATGGTCGCCATCTGAAGAGTTCTGCGGTGCCCTTGGGTACGAGGGCAGGCTGCTGCCGCTGCCGCCTGAGCCAGGTCTCAGGGGAAAAGTCCCAAATTTTGCTCGAGGCTTCCTGGGGGGAAGGGAACAAAGGGGAAAGGAAAGAGACTGGGGCGGCTGGCCTGGGTGTAGCTGGGCAGGGGCCCTGGAGTAAGGAAGCTGGAGACACCTGTGCTCAAGGTCGACATTCCTTGCCTTAAGCTTTAAGAGGCTGGAGCAGGGAAGGCGCGGGGCTGGCAGATAAAATGCAAAGATAAAAGTGCTGGCAGCCACCCCAGACACCACTGCACCAGCAAAAGCTGCATCGTGTCCTCTGGGCCAAGTGGAGACGCAGCCTGGGCACAGTCAAGCGAGGATGAGCCCGGGGTCCGGGGAAGGACAAGCCACCCTTGCCGGGGAAATGCGATGGTCAGCAGGACCTCGCCAGACCCCAGCTGGCTTCCTGTTGGCTCCTCCAGGAAGCAGGCGCTGTCTGCCTTTTCCCGGGTGACTCTGCAGTGGCCTGGGCTGGGGCCAGGAGTTTGGAGCCTCTGGTGAGCTGGCAGTTCCCAAGTGTCTGCAGGGTCACGGCAGGGGACAACTCTGCACGCAGCAGGCCCCTCGTGTGCGCCTCCAAGCCTGGAGATACAGGTAAGGTGCCCCTCATTCATTCAGACAAAGTCCATGCCGGGCACTGCGCTGGGCTCAGGGGCACAGCAGTGAACAAGGACCCTGTTCTCAGGGAGCTAATGCTTCACTCCAAGTGGGGAGACAGATAATAAATAAGTGAATAATTATGGAGTGTGACAAGTGCCACACAGAAAATAACAAGTAATGGGACAGAATGTCTACCTGGAGTCTCAGAGGGGTCCTCTCCAGGCAGTGACGTTTGACTGAGAGGAGAGGGAAAGAGGCTGGACGTGCAAAAGCTGGAGGAAGAATGTTCCAGGCAGAGGACGGCCTGTGCAAAGGCCCCAAGGCAGGATGTAGCTTGGCAGCTCTGAAGAGTGGAAAGGAAGCTAGGCTGAGCAGAGGGGGCCCAAGGGCGGATCGCAGGGGCCGCGCAGGCCGTAGGAGGCCACTGTGAGAAATGTCGGGTTTACTCTAAGTTGCTCTGGGGAACTTAAAGAAAACAGTGATGCACACTCATTTAGAGAACTTCTTTGTGCTCCTGGGTCACAGGCCTGGAGGGGAAACATGTTGGGTTGAGATCACTGTGGGCCTACCTAGGCCGGCAGGACAGCATCAGGGTGTATTAAAATGCAGGTTTGAGGGTGGGGTTTATTTATTTATTTGGTACTGGGGATTGAACCCATGGACATTCTACCTCTGAGCTACACCCCCAGCCCTTTTTATTTTTTATTTGGAAATAGGGTCTTGCTAAATAGCTGAGGCTGGCCTCAAACCTGTGATCCTTCTATCTCAGCCTCCCAGGTACTGGGATTAGAGGCGTGCACCACCATGCCTGGTTTACAACAACCTACTCTTTCAAGAACAACCAGGATCTGTGAGAACCACCTTAATCCCTTCTGAGGGCGAAGCCTGAATGGCCAATCACCTCCCTCCAGGCCCCACCTCTTAAAGGGCCCACCACCTCCCACCTTCCCCACACTGAGAACCAAGTTCCCAACACATGACCCTTGGGGACAAACCATAGCAGGGCTGTCCTTTGTTGTCTGTCCCTGGCCCTGGCCAGGGTCTTGGGGATGGAGGTGGGGGGGGGGTGTGTGGCTCTGGGATGGTCAGTTTGCATATGGAAGGCGGGCTTCTAGACAAGTCCTTAATAATCCCCAGTAACCGGCTAGACCTAGACCCCAGAGGGGCCGGCTCTCCAGGGTCATCGAGGCCCTGAAGTCAGAGAGAGACACGTGGTTAATCAGAGCGCACCTGTGCTGTGTGGGGACAAGGTTAGAAATGAAATTGACAGGATTTGCTGATGGATTCCCAACCTGGGAAGAAGAATCAAAAATGCCATGGGAGCCAGGCACAGTGGTGCATGCCTATAATCCAGTACTTGGGAGGCTGACACCGGAGGATAGCAGGTTTGAGGCCAGCCTCAGCAGCCTAGTGAGACCCTGTTTCAAAACAAAAACTAAAAAGTGCCAGGGAATGTGGCTCAGAGGTAGAATGCCCCTGGGTTCAATCCCAGCACCACACACACACAGAAAAAAAGATGTTGCCTGGCTTTACCAGCCAGGTCGCCTCACTCTCTCTGGGAGGCGGGAGACATAGCTGTCCTCTGGGGGCTTAAACGCTCCGAGGAGAGCCCGGCTTCAGACAGAGGCTTCAGACAGAGGCATTAGGCTTCCTAAGCACACACGAACAGACACGTCTCTAAAGAGTAACGCAGAGCCAGGCGTTACAAACAAACAATAAGTACATTTTGTGTGTGTGTGGTGCTGGGGATTGAACCCATGTCCTTGCACATGCTAGGCAAATGCTCTACCACTGAGCTACATCCTCAGCACAAGTACATATTAAAGGAGCTTTGTGCTGGGCGCCTGGGAAGGGCTGATGTTTACAGGAAGTGGCATCCACCGGACATCTCTCCTGCCAAGTGTTGAGGGTCTAGTCGACAAGACACTCTCCACCACACAGAAAAGCCGAAAACCCACAATGCTTGTTTTTCACCTGCAAACAGTAATGTTTACAGGTGCCACGTGATCATTTCAAACGCATGGATTTCAAAAGATGTGGCAGGCATATTCCGCCGTCAGAGGAGTCGGGTCAGGAAAGCCACACAAGTCCTTCTTCACTGCCCCCAACCACACAATCACATTTCTCACCTGCAATCAATAGTTGTGTCCCCACAGCAGGTGCTGCGTGACATCTTGATTGGTGAGAGCTCCTGGGAATGTTAACTTTAGGTGCTATGACATCCCTGCTCAGTCTCCCACCAGGTCAAGGTGATATAGTAGGGAGGGAGTGTTTTTTGTTTGTTTGTTTTTTGTCCTCAGGATTGAACCCAGAGACATTCTACCACTGAGCAACACCCCTAGCCCTATTTTATTATTTTTATTTTTATTATTTATTTATTTTTTTGCAGTACTGGGGATTGAACTCAGAGGCATTCTACCTCTGAGCTACACCCCAGCCTTATTTTATTTTTTAATTTAGAAACAGGGTCTCACTGAGTTGTGGAGGGCCTCACTAAGTAGCTGAGGCTGGTGGCGAACCTGGATCCTCCTGTCTCAGCCTCCCAAGTACTGGGATTACAAGCGTGCACCACCATGCCCGGCTGTACTTATTGTTTAAATGGATGAATTAATATTGCATAGTTGTTAGTTGGCAGATCTTTGTCAGATCAAGTGTGTGTGTGTGTGTTTGTGTGTAACCAAATACACACACACAGTAACACACACTCCAGTAACACACACACACACACACACACACACACACACACCAAAGGATAAATTTTATATTTGTATATTTTACCACAAGTTTTTTTTTTGTGTGTGTGTGTGTTAGTTACTGGGGACTGAACCCAAGGGCATTCTACCTCTAAGCTACACCTTCAACCCTTCCTTTATATTTTTTATTTTGAAACAGTCTAGGTTATTGTGCGCTGGCCTCGAACCTGCGATCCTCCTGTGTCAGCCTCCCAAGTACTGGGTTAATGGTGTGTGCCAACTACACCCAGCAACTTTTTTTTTATATATGCAAAAATTCACATTTGGTTGTGCATCAGAGGGACTATCAAGGGAGTTAAGAAGAACCAACAGAATGGGAGAAAATATTTGGAAATAGTATATCTGATATCTGATAAGGAATTGATGTTCTGAATATATAAAGTGTTCCTACAACTCAATAACAGCAGCAAAGCCAAACAACCTTATTCAAAACTGGGCAAAGAAGCAAGGCATAGTGACACACAACTGTAATCCCGTACTTTGGAGGCTGAGGCAGGAGGATCGCAGGTTTAAAGCCAGCCTCGGCAACTTAGAGAGGCTCTCAGCAACTTAGGAAGACCCTGTTTCTAAATTAAAAAATAAAATATGGCTAGGGGTGTAGCTCAGAGGTAGAATGCCCCTGAGTTCAATCCCCAGTACTATTACAACAACTACTACTACTACTATTAATAATAATAATAGAGCTGGGCGTGGTGGTGCATGCTTGTAATCACAGTACTTGGAAGGCTGAGACAGGAAGATTGCAGATTCAAAGTCAGCCTCAGCAACTTCGTGAGACCCTGTTTCAAAATAAAAAATAAAAAAGGGCTTCTCAGAGGTAGAAGACCCTTGGGTTCAATCTCCAGTAACACACACACACACACACACACACACACACACACACACACATACAGGGTAAATTTTATTTATTTTTATTTATTTATTTATTTTTTTGCAGTACCGGGGATTGAACGCAGGGGCGTTCTACCTCGCTCTATGCCCCCAGCCCTATTTTTTATACTTTATTTTGAAACCGGGTCTCACGAAGTTGCGGAGGGCCTCACTGAGTAGAGAGAGAGAGAGAGAGAGGGAGAGGGAGAGAGAGAAAGAGAGAGAGCTGAGGCTGGCCTCGAACCCGGATCCTCCAGTCTCTGCCTCCCAAAGTACTGGGATTACAAGCATGCACCACCACGCCCGGCCTAAATTTTATATTTGTATATTTTACCACAAGTGTGTGTGTGTGTGTGTGTGTGTGTGTGTGTGTGTGTGTGTATTACTGGGGATTGAGCCCAGGGGCTTTCTATCTCCAAGCTACATCCCCAGCCCTATTTTATTTTTATTTTGAAACAGGATCTCACTAGGTTGATGAGTCTCACTACTTGCTGACGCTGTCCTCGAACCTGTGATCCTCCTATCTCAGCCTCCCAAGTACTAGGATTACAGGCATGCGCCACCATGCCCAGCCACTAGTTTTAAAAATTACTTAAAAAAATTAAAAGACAAGCCATATTTGGGGCAGCACCCGTGAGTGAGGAGCTGAGAGGCAGTGGGTTCATGAACCCTCCTGGCCCCCTTGCTCTGGCGACAGGAGCTCAACCATGGCCACTCCATCACCATTTGTATGGGGTGGGTTAGACATGGAGCTCTTGTCACCGCGGCTGACACCTGTCAGAGCTGGGACAGCAGCCAAGTCCCTGCAGCAACACAGGAGTCACGGCTCCATTTTTGTCCTCTCAAGGCTTAGACCATGCCTGCTCCACCTGCGATTGTTTTTTATTTTGTTTGTTCATTTATTTACTGCAGTATGGGGATTGAACCCAGGGTCTCCAGGATGGCAGGCAAGCACTCTCCCACTGAGCGGCATCCCCAACCCATTTTCTTTTTTAATTCTAAGACAGGGTTTCCCTAAGCCGCTCAGTCTGACCTCGGGATCACAGGTGTGCACCGCCACGCCCAGCCCAGCTGCAATCTCATTGTATAAAGGGTAATTATGTGTTAGCTGAAATCAGACACTTTGCCCTCATTACCACTGGTAAAAGTCCAGTATGGAGAATGTTGAGCACCTTTGAGTCGAGTCCCCGTCATAAAACGAAAGGCATATGAAATTCCAAGGGGAGCCAAGGTCCCTGAAATGACTCTTTCCAGAACCACACCTCCCCCTCCCCCTGCCCCTCCCCTCCCACCCTCCTCCTCCTCCTCTCCTCCTCCTTACTGGGGATTGAACCCAGGGCATTCTGCCTCTGGGCTACACCCCAGCCCTTTATATTTTTTTGTTTTGAAACAGGGTCTCACTAGGTTGCTGAGGGTCTTGCCAAGTTGCTGAGGCTGGTCTCGAACCTGTGATCCTCCTGTCTCAGCCTCCCAAGTACTGGGATTAAAGGCATTGGCCACCGCTCCGGACTTCCTAGCTCTTCTCTAATCAAGCACCCCAAGGATGAGGTCTCAAATGGGCTTATCTGAAGGAAGTTCCAGGACGCTGGGTAATGTTTGCATGAGGCTCCGGGGACTTGAAGGAATCCGCACCGCAAATAGAACACTAATGAGTTTGGAGAACTAGCTCCAGTGCACAGGTATTTAGAGGTGAGGCAGGAAGTGTAAACGGAGCCCTAATGAATGCGTGTGCTAATTGTGCTAATGGCAATGGGGAGATGAACCTTGGCAGATATGTTTTAAAGTGTTGCCGGTAACTGGGACCTTGAACAAGTGGGACTGGTGGATGCGAAGGAAGACACTTGTCTCCCCGCTGCTGGTGCAGACCTGTTCCCGTGCTCTTAGTGAGTGGCCCCTGGGATGCCATTGAAGGCATGCCCCTGACTCTCTCCCCAGTCAGGATTTTACTTATTTATTTTTAATTTTTTTGTGTGTGGTGTTGGGGATTGAACCCAGGGGCATTCTACCTCTGAGCTACACTCCCAGCCCTATTTTTTTTTATTCTTTATTTCGAAACAGGGTCTCACTAAGTTGCAGAGGGCCTCACAAGTTGCTGAGGCTGGCCACGTACCTGAGATCCTCTTGTCTCAGCCTCCCAAGTACTGGGATTACAAGCATGTGCCACTACACACAGCCCCAGTCAGGATTTTAAACATCCAGGTTTTTACTTGGGAGGCTGAGAGGAGGACCAGAGGTTTGAGGACAGCCTGAGCAATTTAGCAAGACCCTGTTTCTTTCTTTCTTTCTTTCTTTCTTTCTTTCTTTCTTTCTTTCTTTCTCTCTCTCTCTCTCTCTCTCTCTTTCTTTCTTTCTTTCTTTCTTTCTTTCTTTTTTTTTGTGGTACTGGGGATAGAACCCAGGGCTTCTACCTCCGGGCTACACCCTTAGCCCTATTTTATTTCTATTTTGGAAACAGGGTCTCGCTATGTTGCTGAGAGCCACACTAAGTAGCTGAGGCTGGCTTCAAACCAGCAATCCTCCTGTCTCAGCCTCCCAAGTACTGGGATTACAAGCATGCGCCACCACGCCCGGCTGAGACCCTGTTTCAAAATAAAAAAATAAAAAGGACTGGGGGTGTAGTCCTTTAGATAGAATGCCCCTGGGTTCAACCCCCAGTACCAAAATTAACTAATAAGTTAATTAATTAAAAGGTCCAGTCCCGTAGAAGAATCAGAAACCCAAAATTACAGCTTCTCCCAACCCCAGCTCCTGGGGGGAAGGAGCTAGGCATAGGGCACCTCTTCTTTTCTTTCCCTGTCAGTGTGTCTCTCTACCTGCTGGTAACACCTTCTGCTTTCTTCAGACTTGTGGTGGGGACGCAGGAAGGGGACAGGCGAGGCTTAACCTGTAGCTCACGGCTGGCGCGCTGCTCCTGGGTTTCGCAGGCCTTATGGTTGGATACAGGATGTTCCCCCAGAAAAGCTCCTGTGTTGGCACAAAAGGTTCAGAGGTGGGCGTGGCTGGAGGAGGCGGGCCACTGGGGGAGTGGCCTTGTGGACTCTATCTGTCTAGCCACTCTGGTCTCTGCCTCCCAGTGGCCATGAGGTGAGAGCCGCTTTTCCTCCTCCGCCACACCTCCAGTGCTGCTGCTGTGGTTCCTGCCTGGGAGCCGGTTGACCATGGACTGACCTCTGAAACCGCGAGCCAATAAACTTTTCCTCCTCTAAGTTGCGCTTGTCCGGTATTTTGGTCACAGGGAAGGAAACGCTGACAAACACAGGCATTTCAAGCTCATCACATGGGACCTTGGTGGGGGGGTCTTTCAAGACTCTTTAACTCTTGGTTCTTTTGGTTCTGGTGACAACACCTCCTCTGGCTGGGCTTTCGTTTGTACTCCCACTTCCAGATCCTGGAGATGAGGTGTTACCCAGACCTCTTCCCGTCCAGGCGGTCCCTAAGACTTTCCAGACTCCGCCCAGTCCTCCTTGGTCCTCTGAAATCCCCACCTTGGACAGGCTCAGGGAAAGAATGTCATTCCCAGGGGCCACTTTGGCCAGATGCCCTTACCCGCTTTTAGGGCCCTTGGGTGGAAGGGGCACACCGGACATTGAGTCCAGGGCCCAGAAGACATGTGCCTGCTCTGACATCTCTCCACTGGGGGAAGCAACCTCCACCCCTCCACGTGGGGGTGCAAGACTCTGGCCCCTTTCCCTAAAACACATTCTTTCTTTAACCTCAGAATTGCTGAATCTTTTTTCTTCCTTGAAGTAGGTGTTGAGATAAACTATCCTTGGATCCCACCTTTGCACGTGAGCCAGGTTGTCCTGGACCCCCCCACCAGAACTGGGAACAGTTGGTGTCTGAAGACCTGGTCTTCCACTGACATGGCACCCAAGTCTCACTTTAACATCCCATTACACACACTTCTAATGACCAGAAGAGCAACCAGGCACTGTGGTGCACACCTGCAATCCCAGCACTTGGGAGGCTGAGACAGGAGGATCACAGGTTCAAAGCCAGCCTCAGCAATTTAGCAAGACCCTGTTTCGAAATTAAAAAAATAAAGTAGGGCTGGGGGTGTGGCTCAGAGGTAGAACGCCCCTGGGCTCAATCCCCAGTAACTCAGAGAAACAGAGAGAGAGAGAGAGAGAGAGAGAGAGAGAGAGAGAGGGATTGATTTAGTGCAAAACAAGGATTTCTTTTTTTCTGGTGTATGTGTGTGTGTGTGTGTGTGTGTGTGTGTTAGTTACTGGGGAGTGAGCCCAGGGGCATTCTACCTCTGAGCTACACCCCCAGTCCTATTTTGATTTTGAAACAGGGTCTTGCTAGGTTGATGAGAGTCTCACTACTTGCCGAGGCTGTCCTTGAACCTGCAATCCTCCGGTCTCAGCCTCCCAAGTACTGGGATTACAGGCGTGCACCACCACGCCTGGCATTTCTCTCTCTCTCTCTCTGTGCGTGCGTGTGTGTGTGTGTGTGTGTGTGGTACTGGGGATTGAACCCAGGAGCATTCTATCTCCAAGCTACATCCCCAGCCCTTTTTATTTTATTATTTGGAAACAGGGTCTCACTAAGTTGCTGACAGCCTCACTAAATTGCTGAGGCTGGCTTCGAACCTGCGATCCTCCTGTCTCAGCCTCCCAAGTACTGAGATTACAAGCGTGCGCCACCATGTCCGGCTTCTTTTATCTGTATTTGAAGAGCACGGGGGCTGGGGGTGTAGCTCAGTGGTAGAGCAGATGCTTAGCACCTGCGAAGCCTTGGGTTCAATCACCAGATCTCCACCCCCTCCTCCCGGAAAGAAGGAAGAGTTTTGGTCGATGTAAAATCTTAAAGGTGACAGACAACTTGCCAGCAGAATTTAGGGGACCCATGTGAAGCATGGCGCAACTTCAGGAGGCCCAGGAAATTGCTAAGAACATGCGCGCCGTTAAGAGCGGCGGCAGTTAGTAAAGACCTTTGCAGCCCGCTCGGCCCAGCAGTGCGCATCCGCCTCCACCCAGTGCGTTCTGCAGCAATATTAATGATCTCGCCGGGGCCTTCTTCTAGGTCCTGCAGCCTAGGTGCGTCTCTTACCTCACCTGACCCAATTATAAAGGGGCTGGGTGCCACCCAGGCCACCTGGGCACAGGTATATACCCACAGCGCTGACAGGCAACTCCCACCTACCTGTTCTTTGTCTCCCAGCCCTGCCTAGCAACACCCTGCACCTGCCAGGGTCCAGATGAAGCCCGATTTGAATTACAACCTGCCGGGCGTGGTGGCGCACGTTTGTAATCCCAGTACTTTGGGAGGCGGAGACCAGAGGATCCGGGTTCGCGGCCAGCCTCAGCTCTCTCTCTCTCTCTCTGTCTCTCTCTCTCCTTAGTGAGGCCCTCCGCAACTTCATGAGACCCAGTTTCAAAATAAAGTATAAAAAATAGGGCCAGGGGTGTAGCGCGGAGGTAGAACCACCCTTGCGTTCAATCCCTGGTACCACAAAAAAAAAAATAAATAAATAAATAAATAAATGAATGAATTACAACCCAAGGCTGACATCGGAAGATCCACAGAGACCAGGGATGTATTATTCATGGAGTTTCCTCTTCTCCTTTAAAAGCAACCTTTTAATTAGATTTTAGGTATTAAAAAAACCCCACTCCACTGGCTGCTTTATTTTATTACTCTTCTGTTATATGAGTTTTTGTCCTGGGTAGTTTAGAACTGTAATGAGTGAAGTCCATAAAACAAAATAGCAGGGGCATTAAAACTGCCCATATTTTTTTTAAAGTTGGAGCCCTAATATCTTCCATTAGAAAGGCCAGGTTTCCTCATCTACACGGTAAAACGTCATCATGTTCTAGTGAGGCTACTTGCCCATCCAGTATCTATCCTCCCCTTCCCTAGAAACACACCCTTAATTTTATTCAGTGTGGAAATGTTTCCAAACTTCCCTTGCAGCTGAATATGGCCACGAAACTAAGTTCTGGGTAATAAGGTGGAAGCAAAAGTTACCAGATAGAATGTATGAAAAGCAGCAGGGCGTGGTGGCGCACGCCTGTGATCCCAGTCAGTTGGGAGGCTGAGACAGGAGGATCGCAGGTTCGAGGACAGCCTCAGCAACTTAGACTCTCATCAACCTAGCGAGACCCTGTTTCAAAAATAAAAATAAACCGGGTGTGGTGGGGCACGCTTGTCATCCCAGGCCTTGGGAGGCTGAGACTGGAGGATCCGGGTTCGCGGCCAGCCTCAGCTACTTAGTGAGACCCTCTGCAACTTAGTGAGACCCAGTTTCAAAATAAAGAATAAAAAATAGGGCTGGGGGTGTAGCTCAGAGGTAGAATGCCCCTGGGCTCAATCCCCAGCACCGCAAAATAAGTAAATAAATAAATAAATAAATAATAAAAAATAGGGGCTGGGGGGTGTAGCTTGGAGGTACAAGGTTCCTGGGTTCAATCCCCAGTACCACAAAAAAAATAATAATAATAAAATAGGGCTGGGGGTGTAGCTTAGAGGTAGAATGCCCCTGGGTTCAATCCCTAGTAACACACACAGGCGTGCGCGCGTGTGCGCGTGCGCACATACACACACATAGTATGAAAAGGGGGGACAGGTGACTGCTATGTGCCTTTTTCATATTCTTCCCCTTACCTCTTGCTTCTTCCCTGAGATGTTGATGTAACAGCTGGACCTCCAGCAATTCTTTTGGCTCCTGAGGTGACTCTGAGAATGAAGTCACAGGCTACGGATGACAGCAGAGAAAGACAGAAGGAGCCAGGGTCCCTCATGACACTAGGAGCCAGCATACCAGCCAGAGACCTCCAACCCCTGGAATATTTTTAAGTGAAAGGGAACTAAGTTTGTATTTTGTTTAAGGCATCCTTTCTGGCTCTGTTATTTATGCAGTTTTTTAGAGCATTTATTTGTTTGTGGTACTAGGGATCGAACCCAGGGGCTCTCCCACTGAGCTACACCTCCAACCCTTTTTATTTTATTTTGAGGCAGGGTCTCACTAAGTTTCCCAGGCTGGCCTTGAACTTGCGCTTCTCCTGTCTCAGCTTCCTGAGTGGCTGGGATTACAGGTGTGCGCCACCGTACCTGGCTATACAGTTCTTATTGGTTGCGTCTGTTATAAAGAATCCCTCAGGCACCTGTCATTTCATGTTATCCGTTCTGGAGGGAAATCTCGTTGAAATGCACTGCACGTATGCTCTTGTCCTTTTAAACCAACCATATAGTAAATACAGAGTGGCTAGATAAATATAAGACGCCCGGTTACATTTGAATGTCAGAGCAACAGTGAATGATTCTTAGTGAAAGCCTGTCCTAAATTTTGCATGGAACATATTTACACTAAAAAGTAATTCATTATCTGGGTGCGGTGACACACACCTACAATCTCAGTACTTGGGAGGCTAAGACAGGAGGGTCGCATGCTTGAAGCCAGCCTCAGCAACTTATTTTGAAACAGCAACTGTTTCAAAATAAAATAGGACTGGAGGTGTAGGTCGGAGGTAGAATGCCCCTGGGTTTGATCCCCAGCACCCCCACACACACACAAAGTAATTAATTGTTTCTCTGAAACTCAAATTTAAGTAGGAGTCCTGTAATTTAATTTGCAAACTGCCAGCCCTAACGGAACAGACGATATTTCTTCTGTCACCTACGGCACTGTGTGTGGTGAAGCACCGAGAGCCTGCCAAGGTGTATACAGCTCTTAACCCTCATATAAAATAGGTCCAATTGCTTTGTTTATTTATTTATATATTTATTTGGTACTAAGAATTGAACACAGGGATATTCTACCTCTGAACTACACCCCCATCCCTTTTTATTTATTTGTTTGTTTGTTTGTTTGTTTGTTTTTTGCGGTACCGGGGATTGAACGCAGGGGCGTTCTACCTCTGCACTACGCCCCCGGCCCTATTTTTTTATGCTTTATTTTGAAACCGGGTCTCACGAAGTTGCGGAGGGCCTCATTAAGTAGAGAGAGAGAGAGAGAGAGACAGGGAGAGAGAGAGAGAGAGAGACAGGGAGAGAGAGAGAGAGAGAGAGAGACAGAGCTGAGGCTGGCCGCGAACCCGGATCCTCCGGTCTCCGCCTCCCAAAGTACTGGGATTACAAGCGTGCGCCACCACGCCCGGCCCCCTTTTTATTTTTTATTTTGAAACAGGATCTTGCTAAGTTGCTGAGGCTGGCCTTGAACCTGGGATCCTCCTTAGTGTCCCAAGTACTGGGATTAGGTGTGCTCCACTAAGCCTGGCCCAAATGCCTTGTTTTTATTCTTATTTCACTCTATATAATGTTCTTTCTCTTCCTTGGCTGTCAGTCTTATAGATTGCCCCATAGACTGTTTTGGGGGGGGTTTTGTTGTTGTTGATTACTGGGGATTGAACCCAGGGGCATTCTACCTCTGAGCTACACCCCGAACCCTATTTTTTTATTTTTTATTTTGAAACAGGGTCTCACTAAGTTGCAGAGGGCCTTACTAAGTAGCTGAAGCTGGCTGCAAACCTGTGGTCCTCCTGTCTTAGTCTCTCAAGTACTGGGATTACAGGCGTGCGCCACCACGACCGGCTCCCATAGACTGTTATAAGCGTGTTGTCTGTCTGTCTGTGCAGCCTCCTCCCTATTTCTTTATTTTTTGGTGCTAGAGATCAAACCCAGAGCCTTGTGCGTGGTAAGCAAGCACTCTACCACTGAGTCACACCCCAGCCCCCTCCCCGTTTACGATGTACCCTGGTAATCTGTGGGTGGTCCATGTTCGGAGCTGGTGTCCTGGATCAGCTCTCAGCCCCCCTACTTTTAGCTCTAGGAGTTTGGGCAAGTATTCGAGCTGTGAGTTTGGCTCCCCTCCTGTACAGTAGGAGGGGAGAGTGGGAGCTGCCTTGTGGAATGTGTTTAATATGCAGAGTATGCGGGGCGGCGCTCATCCCTGGCTAAACACTTAGCGAAGGGAAGCAATCGCTGTGTGGAGGGCTTTACAGCGGAAAACCAAGCTGGGGAGACAGGATCTGTGGAGGGGCCTTCTATGAGTAAAGTATGAGCAATAGGGATGTTGAGGTGGCGGAGAGGAGGAGGTGGGGAGGGAGGCTGAGCCAGCCCTGAACTCCGAGGAAGCAGATGGTGGGGGAGGGAGTGGACAGTGCGGGTGTTGTTATGGACTGAGATGTGCCCCAAATTCATATATTGAAGTCCTAACCTCCGGACCTCAGAATGTGACTGTATTTGGAACCAGGGTCTTTCAAGAGGCGATTAAGTTAAAATGAGGTCAGCAGGGTGGCCCTAGTCCCATACGACTGGTGTCCTTAGGAGGAGAGAGTAGGACACAGACACGCAGAGGGACGGCCTGGGAGGGGACTCCGGGGGAAGATGCCTTCTACAGCCAAGGAGGGGCCGGCCCTGCCTGCATCTTGGTCTTCCAAGGACTTCCGCCTCCAGGGGGGTGAGAATGGACTTCCAGTGTTTCAGCCCCCAGGTTACAGCACTGGGTTATGGCCACCGAACAGAAGGTCCTAGAAAGACCATGGTGTGCCACGGGGCAGGTTGCCTTTAGCGCAGGGAGACACGTAATAACCAACTCAAGGCACCAGGTCCGTGCTGAGAAATAAATCAGGGCCAGGGGTACAGCGATGAGCCCTGCTGCCGTGCCAACCCGACCACCAAGGACTCTTGGGTTGGGGGATATTTAGGCACACACCAGGAAGTGTGGGCTCCACGGGCAGAGGGAAGGTGCCCATGGCTAGCGAGGTTTGGTAAAAGACCCAGGAAGGCCTCCTGCGGTGAAATACACATTTCGTTTGGCTGTAAGGGCTTGGAAATGCAGCCGCTGTTCCTTTGCAGTTGAATCCTCTTCAGTCTTCTGTTCAAAACCAACATCCTTGGGGACAATGGCCCCCGAAGCCGTTTCCCCAGCGTCTTAGCAAAATACATTAAAAACTTATGCAGGCGAGGCGCGGTGGCACACACTTGTAATCCCAGGTCTTGGGAGACTGAGACAGGAGGATTGTAGGTTCACGGCCAGCCTCAGCAACTTAGTGAGGCCCTCTGCAACTTAGTGAGACCCTGTACCACAAAAAAACAAACAAACAAAAACCTATGCAGAAGCCAGGTGTGGGGGCACACACCTGTAATTCCAGTCAGTACCTGGGAGGTTGAGACAGGAGGTTTGCAAGTTTGAGGTCAGCTTCAGCAACTTAGAGAGACCCTCTGCAACTTAGTGAAACCTTTTTTTCAAAATAAAAAAGGCTGCGGGTATAGCTCAGAGGTAGAAACACTCCTGGGTTCAGTCCCCAGTACCAAAACAGAAAACCTGTGCAGAGCAGGCTAATCTTTAGTTTGGTTCAGGGAAAAGGGGAAATCAGCAAAGACTTTCTTCAGCAGGGATGGAATTTGTGTCTCTTCTCTGCTCTGCACATAATATGAGCTCAATAAACACATGTAAAATGAACAAGTGAGCCAGGCGTGGTGGAGCACGCTTGTAATCCCAGTACTTGGGAGGCTGAGACAAGAGGATCTGGGTTCGCAACCAGCCTCAGCTACTTAGTGAGGCGGCCCTCTGCAACTTAGTGAGACCCTGTTTCTAAATAAAGAATAAAAATAGGGCTGGAGGTGTAGCTCAGAGGTAGAATGCCCCTGGCTTCAATCCCCAGTACCAAAAAAAAAAAAAAAAAGAACAAGCCCACCTGGACATTTATGGTTCTGTTTAAATACACCAAGAGCCTTAGCTGAGGGTGAAGAAGAAAAAAGAATCGATTTGTTTGGGATGGAAAGGTTCTGTTTTGGGCTCTGGGGATTGAACTCAGGGGTATTCTACCTCCAAGCCACAACCCCAGCCCTATTTTATTTTTTATTTTGAATCAGAGTCTCACTAAGTAGCTCAGGGCCTTGCTAAGTTGCTGAGGTTGGCCTTGAACCTGCGACCCTCCTGTCTCAGCCTCCCAATACTGGGATTACAAGCATGTACCACTGCACCAGGCTGGAAATGTTCTTTCTAATCACACCATACACTTGGCTTTGTCACCCCTGTGCCCTCACGTGGTGTTGCCCAGGACAGAATGAACTCCACGCGGTCGTTATCGGCGTGAACGGTGTCAGAGATTCGGAGGGGGGGGGAGCCTTTATCTCCTGTTGACGATGAGTGCCCCACTTGCGTCCCCCTCGGGGTGACTGTGGCTTTGCGCTGGTGGGCAAAAGGAAGGCCACGCACAGTGAGCTCATCAAAGAAAGCCTTACTCATCCGGAAAGAGAAACCGCTGTGATGTGTTCCCCGTTCCCCAGGCCCCATCCAGATGTTTTGCTATCTAAAGGTCAAGCGACTCTTTATGATTTCAGACATAGAGAATCTTCAGTGGCGCCCGATGGCCATCCTGAGCTCAGCTGGCCTTGCCCCCGGCTCCAGATGGTGCTTCAACCAGTCAGGGGTTCTGCTCCATCCGGAGACAGGAAAGACCCTGGAGTCGACTCTACAGGTGATATTTTAGAGCCACGTCCAGACAGAACACTTTCCTAGGTTTAACCTAGTTTTCTCCCGCTGTTGCTGGAAATAAAAGAGACAGTGGGATTACTGCACATCTACCCTGCACAAGGCAGCCCATGAAGAGAACTTGGCCATGTCTGCCTTCCATGCCTGTGTGGGCAGACAGGCCATTGCCTCTCTCAGACCAGAACAGGAGCCAGACTGCACACATTAAAAAAAAAAAATCAACAGCCGGGCGTGGTGGCGCACACTTGTAATCCCAGTACTTGGGAGGCTGAGACCGGAGGATCTGGGTTCGCGGCCAGCCTCAGCTACCTAGTGAGGTTGTCCGCAACTTAGTAAGACCCTGTTTCAAAATAAAAGAATAAAAATAGGGCTGGGGGTGTAGCTCGGAGGTAAAATGCCCCTGGGTTCAATCCCCAGTACCGTAAAAAAAAAAAAATCAAGGTCTAAGTTGACAGGGTCATTTACATATTAAAGCGCTCAGGATTGGGGAATAAGAAGAAATCTAATATATGTTAGAACTTGCTCTTGAAGAAAAGGAAAGGATCAGCAGGTCTGTCAAAACGTGGCATGGTTAGGAGGCTGACGCAGGAGGATCGCAGGTTTGAGGCCAGGCTGGGCAACTTAGCAAGACCCCCAGCAACTTAGTGAGATCTTCTTTCAAAGTAAAAAATAAAAAGGGCTGAGGGTGTAGCTTGGAGGTAGAATGCCCCTGGGTTCAATCCCCAGCACCAGAACAAAAACAAAACAAAACCAAAAAATGTGGCATGAGGAAGCAGAGGTCAAATGCAAAGACCCCAAACAATGTCATTGTCCACAAGAACACTGGTATCCCCAAGTTCCTGCTTTCTTTTAAATATAAAATGAAGGCCCGGTTCCTGTTCATGACTGGCCTGCCAGGTGCTTGGTTAATCACCACTGACCAAGCGAACTGTGCAGCGACGTCCCGCCCCCCCATGCTGCGATGACCTTGGACGCTGATCTGCACAACGACCTTCCCTCCTGTGTATCTAGAGGAAGTAGGGACAGCGAAGGAGGATGGCCACAGTTAGAGCAGTACACGCCAAAATGCCCAATTCATAACAGGGAAGGGCACAAATCAGAGATGTGGGTTGGTTAGAAAATCAATGGCAGAGAGTGGAGAGAGGAGAATGAGCAGCCCCGGCATGATGAAGTGCTGCGTGGTTAAGGGCTCAAAGTCTGGAGCCGGAGCGCCTGATCCTGTCGCTTACTAGCGACGTCACCCAAAACTTTGTGCCTCAGTTTCCTCGACTGTGAGATGGGGATGGTAACGATAGCACCCGCCTCAGAGAGTTGTTGTAAGAATTAAGTAAGTCAAGTTGGGCATGATGGCGCACACCTGTAATCCCAGGACTTGGGAGTCTGAGACAGGAGGATCGCAGATTTGAGGCTAGCCTCAGCAATTTAGCAAGACCCTCAGCAACTTCATGAGACCCTGTTTCAAAATTTAAAAATTCAAGCCGGGCATGGTGGCGCACACTTGTAATCCCAGTACTTGGGAGGCTGAGACAGGAGGATTGCAGGTTCGCGGCCAGCCTCAGCTACTTAGTGAGACCCTCTGCAACCTTGTGAGACCCAGTTTCAAAATAAAGTATAAAAAATAGGACCAGGGGTATATCTCGGAGGTAGAATGCCTCTGGGTTCAATACCCAGTACTGCAAAAAAAATTAAAATTTTTTTTAGAAAAGTATATATTTATTAACGTGCCGGGCATGGTGGTGCACGCTTGTAATCCCAGTACTTTGGGAGGCGGAGACTGGAGGATCCGGGTTTGCGGCCAGCCTCAGCTCTCTTGCTCTCTCTCTCCCTGTCTCTCTCTCTCTCTCTGTGTCTCTCTCTCTCCTTAGTGAGGCCCTCCGCAACTTCGTGAGACCCGGTTTCAAAATAAAGTATAAAAAATAGGGCC
>PVJS01027932.1:0-14959 GCA_004027185.1 Glis glis
TTTTTTTTTTTTTTTTTGCGGTACTGGGGATTGAACCCAGGGGCATTCTACCTCCGAGCTACACCCCCAGCCCTATATTTTATTCTTTATTTTGAAACAGGGTCTCACTAAGTTGCCGAGGGCCTCACTAAGTAGCTGAGGCTGGTAGCAAACCCGGATCCTCCGGTCTCAGCCTCCCAAGTACTGGGATTACAAGCGTGCGCCACCACGCCCAGCAAATAAACATTTCTTAAATGAGGGAAGTGTATACTACCCATTGAACCATATTCTTCCTTTTAATTTTTTAACCCCTTTTCCTTTGTATGTGTGTGTGTGTGGTACTGGGGATTGAACCCAAAGGCATTCTACCTTTGAGCTACACCCCCAGCCTGATTTTATTTCTTATTTTGAAACAGGGTCTCACTAGGTTGATGAATCTCACTACTTGCTGAGGCTGTCCTTGAACCTGCAATCCTCCTGTCTCAGTCTCCCAAGTACTCTACTTGCTGAGGCTGTCCTTGAACTTGCGATCCTCCTGTGTCAGTCTCCCAAGTACAAGGATTACAGGCGTGCACCACCACACCCGGCACAATCCCTTTTCTTTTTTTTTTTTATTTTTTTATTTTTTTGCAGTACCGGGGATTGAACGCAGGGGCGTCTACCTCCGCGCTACACCCCCGGCCCTATTTTTTATACTTTATTTTGAAACCGGGTCTCACGAAGTTGCGGAGGGCCTCACTAGATAGATAGAGAGAGAGAGGAGAGAGAGAGAGCGAGCGCATGAGCGAGCGCTGAGGCTGGCCGCAAACCCGGATCCTCCGGTCTCCACCTCCCAAAGTACTGGGATTACAAGCGTGCGCCACCACGCCCGGCCCACAATCCCTTTTCTTAATGAAATTCCAAAGGAAGTACAGATTCATTTGTTCAGGGGCTCATCATATATAATTATTTCTGTAATGTGTCCCACATGATAATTAGTTAGCAATTATAAAATTAATTTGCCTTTTGGCATTAATTAATGTCATGCCAATAGTCTTGAGTTTCCATGCACTAAAATTTTAGTGAATGCAGAATAAGGTCTTGAGAATGGAAAGAGATAAAGCATGGTCTACTATGATTCTGTTAAGATAATGAAAGGAATTTGGGGAAAGTAGGACACTTTAGAGGAGAAAACATGATCCTCCCTGCAGAGAAGAAAAAATGCAGATGGTAAAAATTAACTTTAGGATAGTGACCATGTATTTTGAACAATAGGGCCAAGAAAATCCATGATATGTTTTGAAAAATGAAGTCATTGCAGATAAATTACACTTGATCTTAGCCAAAGGGCTGAGAAGCGATTGTTTGCAGATAAATTAGAAACAACCTCTGAAGGGCTGGGGATATAACTCAGTGGCAGAGCTCTTGCCTAGCATCACAAACAAAACAAAACAAAAACAGAAATAACCTCTGGCTCCCTGCTTTCCTGAAGGGCCCAAACCTAAATATCGCCCAACTGCTAAATGGTTAGTGACCATGGACCTGCGGGGGACGTGTGGACACCCTGTATTCCAACCTGCCAAACAGCTGTTTGTTACGCAGAACTAGGACACTCCTAACCACGTCCTCTATATTCCCATAGAAAGACGATGGTAAAGATGATGTTGTCCCAGTGAAGCCCAATTGGGAATAAATATTTAAATTAGTTACAAATTCCTGTTCAGCTGTGTTTAACTTTTTTTGGGGGGTGGTGATAATGGGGATGAAACCCAGGCTACACCCTCAGCCTTATTCTATTTTTTATTTGGAAACAGGGTCTTGCTAAGTTGCTGACAGCCTCACTGAGTTGCTGAGGCTGGCTTCGAACCTCTGATCCTCCTGTCTCAGCCTCTCAAGTACTGGGATTACAGGCTTGTGCCGCCATGCCCCAGCTTTAAGTTGGTATTTTTACTAACGGTGAAGAAAAAGCAATACATTTCCAGAAGGTAATTGCATCGACAGAGCGCTCCCAAGACACGAGTTAGCTGAGTTCATCATTACTTATTTGATGTGGCGATCTCACCCAAAGTTCATGACTTTGAAATTAGCTCACATCAGAGTTCATGGTATATAAGCTAATCCTCACCTTTTTTTTTCCCCAGCAAAATAATTTCATTACTCATAGATATAAATCAGAATTGCAACATTCTCTCCTTATTTAAACAGACCACCATGAATGATGTCTAGAGAAAAGATCTTTTTAGAACCAGGTCGCATCACAGTGACAGAGTCTTATTAAAGCTATTCAAAGATTGAAAAAAGTGGTATCCCGAGAAGGAAATTAGATAACAAAATCAAATAAGCTCACATAACAACGCCCCCGTTGGCCTCGGCTCCCTTTCATCTCAGAGCCCTGTGTTCTGGTGGAGGGGTCTGCTGTGATTTTTCGGGAGGGGGGGCTACAGTGAGTCCAGTCAAGGGCTGGCAGCTGGATGGACAAGGGAGGGGCTGCGAGTCGGACAGATGGCAGGCTGGAGCCGGGAGGGGTGGGAGGCCCCTGTAGCAGGTGCTGAGCAGAAAGCAGCTTTTGTCTGGCAAAGTGTGAAAGCCCGGGGCGGAGCCAAAACAGGTCCCAGGTTAGAAAAGAGATCAGCAGAGGGCTCCAGATGAGGTGGTGGGGGTCCCATGTGAGGGGCAGGGAGGGGCCAGGACACCTGAATGGGCATCTGTCTGCAGGACCCCAGGCCTCCATACCCAGAAGGACCCGCCACCGCAAACAAAGCTTCCGCCTGGAAGGGGGCTGATTATCTAGGCCGATTAGGTGAACCAACCACAGACTGTTAGGAGAATCAGGGGCCCAAGGCGGGGCTGAGGCTCAGGCACTAGCAGACGCCCAGGTGGCTGAACTGGGACAGGAAATGGAGGTACAGAGTGAGCAGCAAGAAGGAGCTTGGCTCTTGTCTTTGGTCAGAAGTGGTCCCAGGAAAGGAACTGAAGAGCGGAGCCGACAGGCAGCAAGCGAGTCCCCGCGCCAGGAGGCAGAGGAGGAGGCCCGCCAAGCTTCTCCGGGAGGCTGCTGGGACCGTGAGCAGCAGAGTGCTGGTTCTGGTTCTGCCACTGAATGACCTCAGACAAACCTCTTAGAACCGCTTTTTCTTCTGAAAAACAGCAGAACACCACCAGTCTCTCCTAACCGGCGGGGTTAAGGTTTCAATTTCCATCCATGTCTCCTGGTCATCCACCTGGCCCTGGAGCGGATACCTGTTGGCTTAGTACCTGTCTCCAACTCTTTTCTCATCCTAGGCTAGCCGTGACCTCTGTCTCAGACCCCAGTGTCCTCATTAGGGCTTATGACGTCAGTCAGATATATGACCAATAGAGAAACACAATGGGAATGGTTTTCTTGCTCAGGTAAACAGCCCAAGGCTGTGTGAGGTGGGCAGAGGGATTCTATTCATTCAGGGACCCAGGTTGATAGACGCTCTACCTTCAATATGTAGCTTCATGGTCGCCCTGCCAGTGCTAACCAGCAGAAGGGACAGAGGGAACACAGTAGAGGTTTTAAGCCGGGCGTGGTGGTGCTTACTTGTAATCCCAGTGCTTGGGAGGTTGAGAACAGAGGAGCCGGGTTCGCGGCCAGCCTCAGCTACTTAGTGAGGCCTCCGCAACTTCGTGAGACCCTGTTTCAAAATAAAGAATAAAAAATAGGGCTGGGGGTGTAGCTCAGAGGTAGAACGCCCCTGGGTTCCATCCCCAGTTCAAAAAAAAAAAAAAACCAAGTAGAGGTTTTATGGGTCAGGGATAGAAGTGGCAGACATTTTTGTTTATAATTCTCTGCTTTGCACTTAATCACACCTCTGCACCTAATTGCGAGGAAGGCTGGGCAAGGTGCACAGATGGTGAACCTGGAAGTGGAGGACACGGGGCACAGTGAGCAGCTAGAAGTCTCTGTCGCCGTCATTCTTGAATGACAGCTATCTTCAGGCTATATCCCTTGGGTGCCCCACAGTAACCTCAAACTAAACCCATTCAAAGTCAAACTCATGCCGGGCGTGGTGGCGCACGCTTGTAATCCCAGAACTTGGGAGGCTGAGACAGGAGGATCCGGGTTTGCGGCCAGCCTCAGCTACTTAGTGAGGCCCTCGGCAACTTAGTGAGACCTTGTTTCAAAATAAAGAATAAAAAATAGGGGTGGGGGGTGTAGCTCGTAGGGAGAATGCCCCTGGGTTCAATCCCCAGTTAAAAAAAAAAGTCAAACTCATTAACGCCCCTAGTACAACCTGTTCCTTCCCGTGTCGATGGCATCATCACCTTTCAGATGTCTAGCCACAGACCTTTGAGTGCGCTTGATTTCTCCCTCTTCTTATGTCCCTCTTTCGCTAAGTTTCAGAGGTCATGCAAAGACACGCAGCTCATGTCTTCTGCTGCAGGGGCCATAACCGATTGCAGGCCCAGCTGCTGCCCTACGGTTTGTCTCTGTGTTAGCTCTGAGAACACCCTTCCATGGGCTGCCCAGCCCAAGATTAAGCCCCCTCATCCATTCCTGTGAGACGTGGGACTCCCGCAGGACACCAGGGCTTCGGAATTCCCCATCAGCTTGGAAGAATTTCTTAGATCTGTGCTGAGTCGGAGACTCCCCTGCAGTCCCCCCTTTTTTTCTCTCCTTCACTGAGGCTACACCCGCCTTGAGGTCTTAAGGTCCCCCTCCTTCTCTGGTTCTCCCTTTACCTTTCACAGATGTTTCCCTTAATTAATCTCTTGCCAGGCAGGGGTGTAGCTCAGTGATAGAACCCTTGCCTAGCATGCACGAGGCCCTGGACAGATAGAGAATCTTTTGCAAATAAATCTTACCCTGTGTTGTCACCTGCTTCTCAGAGAATCCAAACTAAAGCAGTTTCCAAAGTCGTTCTCTTTTCTGTCCTCATTGGCACGGCCCTTGCCAGGCTTCCTAATCTCCCATAGCCACCTTCAGAATATAGGTATTGACATACCCCCTCCCCTGATCAAAAGCCTTCAGTCCTTCCTACCTGCCATCAATGGAATACACCAGGTTCTTAGAACATCATTCAGAAACCTTCATAGTCTCTCCCAGCCTCGCCTCCTGCACCATCCCCTCCTCGCACACCTGGATGACCCGCTTTCCCCTGGCTGTATGGTGCTCCTGCTTTGGGCTCCTCCTCCTACCTGACATGGTTTCCATCTGCTTCTCATTCTGTCAAAATCCTACTCACATTCATTCATTCGAGCCCAACTCAAAACCTCCCTTAATCCTCAAAGACCTGTTTCTTCCCTCTTCTGGGCTCTCACAGCACTTTGCACATGCTCTTCACCTCGAGTGTCTTTATTTAAATGCACACCTGTCTCCTCCACTCAAGGGCAAGGATGATACTTCATTCACTCATCCATTTTGGGTTCCTAGCTCCTACCCTGGGTGCTGGAAGTGGATCAAAACAGATAAGAATCCCAGGGCTTCTTTCCCGCGTATAACCAGGGTCGAGTGGTGCATAGCATCTAGTGCCTTAGCCTGTTAAATAACCGTAAGAGAGATCATCATTTTATACCCCCTACTGATCAAACAGAGAGCCCAGGGACATGCTGAGACTCACAACTCTGTTAGCAGAATAAAACGGAATTGTGGCAGGAACAGCTGCAGACATTGCAGAACTGCATGAACACAAGCGAAGTCAGCCCAAAGTTAGGCCAGGAACATTGACGTAAAAGCAGGGAAGGCTGATGGAACACTCGAATTAGAGGGCGCAGCCTTTGTGCTTCAGGCTTACAAGAACCCACATGTCGACAAAGACACCAGACGTGTCTAGGCGTCATTTCCAGAAATAACCCCTCCTCCGATTGGCGTTGGGGGAAATGCAATGATGAGAGAAGATGCTTCCCAAATGTCCCTGGGCAGCAGCCAGCCGAAGCACAGTCAGGGCCTGAGATGCGCGGACACGGAGCTGGAAGGCTGGGGTGAGAAACTTCCCAAAGATCCTCTTCCACCCGCACACTTCCACAATGAGTAGGTCACCACTGTGCGGGCCGACTGCTCCGATTTGCAGCCGGACAGGCCTAAGGATTCGCTCCTCTTTTAATCCATAGAACAGCCTTAACTGTTTTCCATGGAGTCATCTCTCTTTACCAGTCTTTTTATTCTGGCTTCTCCTTCCCTTCATTTTGTATTTTGCTTCATCACTTGATTGGCTAGACTTCATTTTCAATTACACTTATTCATTTATTTATTTACTTACTTACTTACCTACTTACTTACTGGGGATTGAACTCAGGGGCATTCTACCTCTGAGACAAACCCCTAGTTCTTTTTGTCTTTTATTTTGAAACAGGGTCTCACTAAGTTGCTGAGTCTCACTAGATTGCTGAGATTGGCCTTGAACCTGCAATCCTCCTGTCTCAGCCTCCCAAGTACTGGGATTACAGGCGGGCTTCAATTACATTTGTAAAGGGCCCCTGGGCACTGTTTTCTGTTACCTTCCTACTCGACGGACATCTTGGCAGGATATAAAATGCTTGGACAGGGCTTACGGATAAATCATCGAACAACTCCTACTGTAAATGAGCAAGCCAGCGTTTAGGCCCACAAGTCCTGTGCAGATGAATGAATTTCCTGCTGATAATGCTCATCCCAGACTGAACTGGCAGAGGCCAAGGCGAGACCCTGAGTGAAGACAGGGAGTGTGGCCACCTAAGGGCAGAGTGGTAGCCCGGGTCTCCTCCCTTGTCCTACTGTGCTCTTCGCTGAGGGTGGGATCTGCTAACCACTGTGGAGTAAGACAATTCTAAGCTGGCCTAGGAGCACATTTCCCCCTCCCACCCCAAGGGCACGTCTGTGAGGACTCCAGGGAGCCTACCTGAGGTTTTGCCTCAAAACTGGACTATTTGGTTCCTAGAGGAATAGAGGACTGTGGGTCAGTGGATTCACAGTGACTAGTGAGGGAGATTAAATCTGCATATCTGAGCCATCCCTGCATTTATTCCTAGACAAACATAGATGTGCAAGTAGCTTCTCATGTGACATGCCCGCCCCAGCTTGCTTTGTGTGTGAAGTGGGCTTGGGTGGTCTTTTCCAGCAAGCTGGCGGAATTAGGGCCACGTGGCATCGCTTGGTCCTTCCTGGTCCCTCCTTGCACTCTGAGCCCACTCACTGGGAGCCATCAATGTGCGCTATCTGACTTCCTGCCTTCATCCACACGCTCATGGAGGGTGTGGGAGAGAAGAGGACGCAGGATCTTCATGGGCACCTTCGTCTCCGGTTCAAAGTCAGCCTTTCCCAGCACCAGGCTCCACCAACGTACGGGGCACGCCCTCTTGGTCCTGTCCTCAGCATTTTCTATAGAAGTAACATGCCAGAGTGCAAAGTAATGTTCTTAAAGCCACAGCAGGGAATCCCAAGGACCGACATGTACAGACACATTGAAGGTACCCATCCCCTGGGGCTGGGGTGTTCAATATTGTCAAGGAGACTTTCCACCTACTCAGCACTGCCAGGCAGAGGAGTCAGTTTTGCCTGGACATGTTGAGACGACTTCCGTCAGAAGAGAAGCAGTAAACGTGACAGGCAGCCACGAGTGGAGGAGATTCTGGGAAGGAGGCGTCATGAGCATTTCAAGAAAAAAAAATGCTGACATTTCTTCCCAGAGTGAGGAGGTAAGCAAGGTAGTAGCAAGTACTTTGCAAACGCTGATGTAGGCAGGCCAGAGCACAGAGTGCTAATTTCCCAAGGTTTAGTTCTTCTGCAAGTGTTGGGCACGCCCCAAATCACAAGCTGCTCCAACATCATGCTGAGACTTTTCTCCTGGGATGTGGGTTGCTCTTTGGTATCTGTCTCACTCATCTATCATCTACCCAGGTCTATCATCTATCTATATCAATCAATCTACCTATCATCTGTCTGTCTCTCCAGCTCTCATCTATTTCTGGACACAACATCACCTTTGAAGGTAGACAGGGCCATCCTTCCGTGAGATTTCGATTTGAGAGAAAACGTAGCTGTCTTGTTCAGAAGCTAGGAGGTCATGGCTCAGACTTTTCGTCCCCTCTCCTTACTATCTGGGACCCCATTGTCTTAAGAACAAATGCTCCATTCTCCGAGGTTTCTACCCAATTTGCAGATGGCCCTTCACTCCCTCTGCTGTTGCTGGTACCCCTTCTCACAAGCGCCCCCTCCCCTCTCCTTCCTGAGCTGGCTTGGGCGACACCTCCTCTGGGCACCTTTCCCCTCCTCTTTTTTTTTCTTTAATTCTTTATTTTGAAACATGGTCTCACTAAGTTGCAGAGGGTCTCACTAAGTAGCTGAGGCTGGCTGCAAACCTGCTATCCTCTGGTCTCAGCCTCCCAAGTACTGGGATTACAAGTGTGCACCACCATGCCTGCTTTTCCCCTCCTCTTAGATCCGTTACAGGAAAGCTTCCATTCTCCCTGTCCCTCCAGACCTAGAGAGGATCCATTCACACCATCACACAGCTTCTCCGACCGACCAGAGTCCTTACCCTGTCCAAGATGCCTGTGAATGGTGCGGGGAGGGGGCCTGTGTCCTTAAGGCCACCTTTGTGCCAGTTCCTGACCTTGGCCGTGCTGTTCTTTTCTCTGTACTGTGCCCCCCTCCTTTTTTAAAAATCTCTGCTGATCATCAACCTGAGACAGAGACCACCATAGGGACAAAGGGCAAATGCGCTCCCAGGCCTTAACTCACGGCTTCATAATTATTCAAAGCTGGGTATGTGCCTCAAACAATCTTATCAGCTTCAAAGCCCAGGTGAGTCATGAGGGCCAGGATGCCAGATATTAAAAATTAACAGACAACAGAAAAGATAAAACAATTGAGGGGTCACAAAAAGCAAATTCCCTGGGCCCTTGACTTGTTACCTGCCATGATTTGTGTTTTCTTCTCCCACCAGTGTGCTTTAACAGCTACAGAACTCATCTGTGTCCCAAAGCAGGGCTATTTATACAGGATGGGGCATCAATATGAAAAACTAATTTGGCTCCAAGCTGACAGGCTGGCCTTGCCTCCTTCAGAAGAAGTTTAAAGAGCCCTCACAGGAAAAGAAGAAGAAGAAAAAAAACCCTTTTGAAATGTGCCTAAAGCCAATTAACATTCCTAAGCCCTTAACCCCCCTTGCTAAGAGCCCTGCTCTCAAGAATAAAGACGAGCTCTCTCCTTTGTCCAGGAGCCAGCCTGACACTGTCTTGGTCTGTGTGGTGCCTCCCTTGTGCTGGAGCAAGAAGACCCAATAAAGAGTTTTGTTCCCGTTGTAGTTGTGCCTGTCTGATTCTTCTGATACAGAGCGCAAGAACCCACAAGCCAAGCTGGCTTCAAACCCACCAAGAGTGGGAGCCCCGGGTCTCCGATCCCTCTTTCCATGGTTAAAGTGAATGGAATCCTGCTGGAAGCCACAGAGTGTTTATGGAAGCCTGATGGGTCACCCGAGGTGCTTTTAAAAGCAAAGCACTTAAAATCCCTATCACTCTTCAAACTGGGTCTTCTGTCCAGGATCTGTCCTAGCCCGGCCACCGTCCTCATCCTCTCTCTCCTCCCCGCTCTTGCAAGGAGCTCCCAACCCCAGCTTCTCTGACAACAGCCAGACCCGCCTCTACCAAATCCTACCCCAGCAGTTTATCAAGTTACTTCTCCGATAAAGCCAGTGCCCTCCCAATGAAGAACTCTAGTACCAATATAGTTTGGATAATGCAGTTTTTTTTCTTTCCGTACGTTAGCAACTGCCACACGGTAGTGTAATCATCTGCATCTGGCTCTACACTGGGCTGGACCCTCACTGAAGGCAGGAGCCTCTTTTTCAGATCTGTGAATCCCCATTACCTGGGAAGGGGACTCTCGGGCGCTCAATAGACCCACTTGTTGCAAGAGTGAATTACTGTGACCAGAGGAGAAGAGCGAAACAGGCCCATCAGGCGCCATGAGGGTCACACCAGGCAGCCTGTTGCTAGGAGATGAGGCTGCCTTCCGGAGGGGAAGTTTGTACAGGGTTGCTTAGCAACATCTCCCCACTGTCCTATCACTCAGAATGGACAGAAACAGTTGGTAAGGCAAGGGTCTCTTTGATCTATTTCAGCTAAAAATAGGTAAGATCTTATCTTTTTTGTCTCAGCTCAGCATATGAACTTTTTTTTTTGTCCGCAAGGGTGAAAAATACCGAAGATGTCAAATATTCACACCCCAAAATCTACTTTGTCAGAAGGTTAACTGTGAGTCAGAGGGATGCTGGGAGGATTCCAGGAGCCCACAGCCCGCCTTCTGTTCCCTGAAGGGATGCATTCAGTTAGTGGCGGCGGTGGATGCCACTGGGCCTGGAGTGCCGCCCGCATCTCCCCCGTGGGCTCAGAGAGGGTGCGCTCACTTGGCACAGCCAGAGATGACAAAGTCCAGCTGGTCGTCAAGGACAGAAATGCTTGCTGTCTGTGGTTGGTGTTTCACCAACTAGCTTAGACCGGAAAGAGCATTCAGATTTATTACCTACCTTTGTATGGTCTCAATTCCTTGAAACATTTGCATTGAAAAAGCTGCACATGAGTCAAAGAACCATAGATAATGGACCAGATTTTCCTCAGTTTGTGCCGGAGAATGCCAAGCATGTACTCTGTGACTGATTTTCCTTCCCTCCTAAGCTTCTACAAAGGGGAGCATGTGTTGGTGGGGTCAAGGGTGCAGGCCAGGCAGGAGAGCTACCTGCCGGTCTCTGAGAGCACAGGAAAGGTCCATGCTTGTAGCTGTGGAGCTCGAGAGAGCTCGCTGACAGGAGTGCCCACCAGGTGGGACTTGGCAAACCTAGAGCCCTTCATTCATTCAGCATTCCACAGACACCTGTGAGGGCCTGCCAGGTGTCCTGCCTGGTAGATACTGGAGCTGCAAATGCAGAGAAGAACCCCCCCCCCAGCTCCCTGTCTGGCCAGGAACTGGGCAGGAGAGCTGACCTCCTCCTGGCAGCTCTCCTCAGAGGCTATGTTCTATAAAGTCACCTTGAATACTGAATTAGCAAGTATAAAACCATTGCTCCTAGGGGCAAC
This sequence comes from Glis glis, assembly GCA_004027185.1. NCBI lineage: Eukaryota > Metazoa > Chordata > Mammalia > Rodentia > Gliridae > Glis > Glis glis. Next base: position 10,975 of record PVJS01027932.1, read on the forward strand.
ACAAAACTGAGTCCTGAGAGCCCATGGTCACATTATTGTTGTCAATAAATACATAACTTAAAATAAATAAATACATACATAACTTTATGAGAGTTTCTGTTTAAAGACACCTTATTTGATTCAACATATTGTTGACCCATTAACATTGACCCTGATCCATTGGCATGGAACTTTTGCCAGCATCTCTATAATATACACTTGAAGGAAGCTTCTCTGGTACATGTATTTTCTCCATGGGGCACCTAGCAGCCTTCCTGCCCTTAGGGACGCGAGATAGCACTTCCACACTAGGGTAGAATCCATGCTAAATTTATAAAAAAAATCACCACCGCCGGGCGTGGTAGCACGTGCCTGTAATCCCAGTACTTGGGAGGCTGAGACAGGAGGATCACAGATTGGAAGCCAGCCTCTGTAACTACATGAGGCTCTCAGCAACTGAGCAAGACCCTGTTTCAAATTAAAAAAAAAAAAAAAAAGCCGGGCGTGGTGGCACACGCTTGTAATCCCAGTACTTAGGAGGCTGAGACCGGAGGATCTGGGTTCGCGGCCAGCCTCAGCTACTTAGTGAGGCCCTCTGCAACTTAGTGAGACCCGGTTTCAAAATAAAGAATAAAAAATAGGCTGGGCTCAGAGGTAGAATGCCCCTGAGTTCAATCCCCAGTACCGCAAAAAAAAAAAATTTTTTTTAAAAGAAAATATAGGGCTGGGGGGTGTAGCTCAGAGGTAGAAGTCCCCTGGGTTCCATCTTCAGTACCACAAAAAAATAAAAAAGAATTTTTAAAAATCACCACCAAAAAAGGCACAAAAATGCAAAAAGGACAGCACTACATAAGCCAGGAAAAAAAAAAAAAAAAAAAACCTTGTTCACAGTAGACAAGCTGGAGAAAGAGGGCAGAGCATTACCTGAGTCCTGAGCCGCTGTGTTACACAGCTTTTCATCGCTATGACAGAATAATCGGGCAAATCAACATAAAGGAGGAAAGGCTTATTGGGCTCACAGTTTCAGAGCTCTCACTGTGGTGAGGCAGGATTGTGGCAGGGACTGCGCAGCTTAAGAAGCTGCTCCCCTTAAGGCAGAAGGGGAGCAAGAGCGAGGAGGGCCAGGTCCAAGAGCTCCTTCAAAGGCACACCCCAGTGGCCCAGCTTCCCTTCACGAGGCCCTGTCTCCTACAGATCCCACCGCCTCCCTATAGTGCTACCAGCTGGGAACCAAACCTTTCACATTCTATGGGCCTATGGGAGACATTTAAGATCTAAACCAGCTGGGCGTGGTGGCGCACGCTTGTAATCCCAGTACTTGGGAGGCTGAGACAGGAGGATCCCGGCTCGCGGCTAGCCTCAGCTACTTGAGGCCCCCCGCAACTTAGTGAGACCCTGTTTCAAAATAAAGAATAAAAATAGGGCTGGGGGTGTAGCTCGGAGGTAGAATGCCCTTGGGTTCAATCCCCAGCACCGCAAAAAAAAAAAAAAAGCATCTAAACCATGGTTGCCGGGAACTTACATGTCAGGTGGCTCAAAAAAAATTTTTTTGCTATTCTTTTTTTTTTTTTGGTACTGGGGATTGAACCCAGAGGGATTCGCCTCTGAGCTATACCCCCAGCCCTATTTTATTCTTTGTTTTTGAAATAGGCTGTCACTAAGTTCCAGAGGGCCTCACTAAGTAACTAAGACTGGCCGCGAACCCAGATCCTCCTGTCTCAGCCTCCCAAGTACTGGGATTACAAGCGTGCGCCACCACGTCTGGCTTTTGCTCTCCTTTATATGGCTGCAAATGACCACAAAAACACCACGAGTGTTGATTTTAAGGTTACAAGAATGTGAGCTCAGGGCTCTTTTTTTAATCAAACAAGTTTAGAGAGCCAGACGTGGTGGCACACGCCTGTAATCCCAGTCCTTGGGAGGCTGAGACAGGAGGATCGCAGGTTTGAGGACAGTCTCAGCAAGGAGCAAGACCCTGTTTCCAAATAAGAAATAAAATTGAGCTGGGGATGTAGCTTGAAGGTAGACTGCCTCTGGGTTCCACCCCCAGTACCACAAACAAAAACAACAACAACAAAAAAAAAAAGTTTAGGTAACAATGCTCTAGTGCAAGGGGACATTATTTTGAAAAGAATAAATATATTATTGTTAACAGTGAGATAATATTTTGAAAATAATTCGAAGTATTACAGAAATAATATAATTTTCGGTTGGGGAAAAGGAGAAGGGAACCCTGATCATGAGTCTGGTAGTAAATTTGATAGATAGAAACGCAGGCTTCCCATTCAAATTTCAACTGGATGCCCAGATGAATTTCAGATAAATAATGAATAATGTTTAAGTATATCCCAAATACTACATGAAATGTACTTATACTAAACGTCTTGTCCTTAGTCTGAATTGGATTGAGCTGGGTGCTCTGTATTTTTAAGTGCTAGATCGGATTGCTTATCCAGGAGGGGGGTTGAGGAGGCTAAAGGTATTTGCTTGGGTTGGCTGTAAACGGGAATGGACAGACTGAGTGGTCAGCGGTGGACAGGTAGGAGGCTAGGAGGATGACAGGAACATTTGTTGATGATTTGTTAATAGAGCCAGGAATTATTTTAAGTATTTCACATTAGTACATTTACCCCATTTGCTAACATTTGGAGAGGAATACCAGAAATTGAACTGAGGGGCATCCTACCTCTGAGCTACACCCCCATCCCTTTTTTCTTTTTTAATTTTGAAACAGGGTTTTGCTAAATTGCTGAGAGTCTCTCTAATTGCTGAGGCTGGCCTTGAACCTGCAATCCTCTTATCTCAGCCTCCCAAATACTGGGATTACAAGTGTGCATCACCATGCCCAGCTGCTGTTTACTAACATTTGATGTAAATATTATTCTTATTCCCCTTTTAAATATTTGGAAACAGAGACAGGTAGAGGTTTACTAACTTGCTTGAAGCCTGGTAGTGAGGAACTATAAGGGCAGCTCTCCTCCCAGGAGTCTGATCTGTGCCCACAGGCAAGCCACCAGCCTCGGATTGCCACGTGAGAAAGAAGAAAGAGTTTCTCCAATGCCAGGGTTCATACCTGCGGCCCCCCGGGGATGGTGGTCTGTGGATGGTCCCAGAACCTATCCACTCCCTTCATTATGTATTCAACAAATGCATACCACGTGCTATTATATGCCTGTCACTGACCCAGGACTTCAGGATGTGATGGTGACTAAAACAGACCTAGCCCCTGCTTTGTAGAATTAATATTTGGGAGAAGGAGAATTTTAGACCTCCCATCAGAGACTCAGGTCTCTCCTAATTCACCTCCGCTGATGGAAGATGCTGAGCCACAGGTGTGGCTCGGCTGCAGGATCATTCTCAAACCTGTAGCTGCCTTGCCTGGTTCCTGCTGCTTCTCACCTGTGGCTCCTCTTGCTTTTTTATGACCTGGGCACTGGGGCAAGAGGCACTGGACCAGTGACTCCCTGGGCAGGCTCTCCGGAGTGGAAGCCGGGCCCAGTGATTCTCCTGGACTTTGCCAAAGACCTCAAAGTGGGTGTCAGTCCAGGGCAGAAGCAGAGCTGGGGCGTGTCTGGGGGATTCCCAAGACACATTTCTTCATCTAGTGTTCCATGATTCATCCAAGAGTCACCCTAATTACTATGTGACAGTCACCATGCAAGGTGGCAGAGAAGAGAAGGAGGCCCTGATCAGAAGCCAAGGGGCCCCAATTCCAATGAGCAGCTGGACAGGGACAAAGGTGGCGTTAAGGGAGGCAGCAGGAGAGAGGGGAAGAAGTACTTAAAAAGGAGAGGGTGGGCAGCAGGATCCTGTGACACTAATGTCAAGTAAGATGAAGACTGAAATGCCCAGAATTTAGTATCTGGATGCCACGGGGGACCTTACCAATAGCTTTATCAGTGGGGACAGGAGCAGGATGGGAGGGGCTAAGCAAAAAACAAAACAAAACAAAAAACAAGGGAGGAAATGGGATACAGAGAACTACTGGAAAATGTGCCTTCAAAAA
>PVJS01027932.1:15059-25979 GCA_004027185.1 Glis glis
AAAAAAAAAAAAAAAAAAAAAAAAAAAAACAACAAGAAGAGAAAGCTGGGCATGGTGGCACACGATTGTAATCCCAGTACTTGGGAGGCTGAGACAGGAGGATCACAGGTTCACAGCCAGCCTCAACTACTTAGTGAGGCCCTCTGCAACTTAGTGAGACCCTGTTTCAAAATAAAGAATAAAAAATAGGGCTGGGGGTGTAGCTCAGAGGTAGAATGCTCCTGGGTTCAATCTCCAGTGCCACACACACACACACACAAAAGAGAAATATGGTGGTGGCTGGAATTTGGTGACTAGAGATTCTTTTTTTCCCAGTGCTGGGGATGAAATCCAGGGCGTTGCATGCACTAGGCAAGTGCTCTACCACTGAACTACACCCTCAAACCCCCAACCTGAGATTCTTTTTGGTAGAGGGGATTGAATGCAGGGGCATTCTGAGCTATACTCCCAGCCCTTTTTATTTTTTTTATTTTGAAACAGGGTCTTGCTAAGTTGCTGAGACTGGTCTCAAACCTGCAATTCTCCTGTCTTAGCCTCCCAAGTACTGGGTTTACAGGCGTGTGTCACCACTCTGCCCTTCAGAGATTCTTTGGGTTTGTTTTGTTTTGTTTTGTTTTGTTTTGTTTTTGCGATACCGGGGATTGAACCCAGGGACATTCTACCTCCAAGCTACACCCCCAGTCCTATTTTTTATTCTTTATTTTGAAACAGGGTCTCACTAAGTTGCGGAGGACCTCACTAAGTAGCTGAGGCTGACCGCAAACCCGGATCCTCCTGTCTCAGCCTCCCAAGTACTGGGATTACAAGCGTGCGCCACCACGCCCGGCTCAGATTCTTTGTTTTAAATGAGTGAGACTTGAATATATGAAAACCAAAGGGAAGAATTTAAACATGATATGTCATTAAGTTAAAAAAGAAAATCCAGAATGTATAACATATGTGTGTGTGTGTATATATATATATATGCATATTCCATATATATAAAAATGTAAAGACTATTTATATGCCGGTGAAGACACAAAACTATTTTTCTGGAAGGACATGTAAGAAATGATTAATAGTGGTTACTGTTGGGAGGAGCAGATGGGGTGGAAAAGAGGCATGTTTTTAACTTTCTATCTGGTACTTCACAACTCTCTTCCTCCCTCAACAAAAAGCATAAAGAAACTAAACACAAACAAAGCAATTCCAAGGAGGAATCCAGGCTAAAACTCGAAAGTGCAAGTAGCCCACTCCCTGGCCAGGATTTTCATCTTAACACATTTATCTGTCTTCACCCAGATAAACTGGGCTAGATTGCAAAGACAAGGGAAACATCTCAGGAATGTGGGGCCCCTGTCCCTTACTGGGGAGTGGGTTCCTGAAGCTGGGCCTGGAGCCGGGAAGGCGGCAAGGGTATTACCTGGGGAGCTGCAAAAATAGTATTGACCTATTGCCACATCTGATCAAATAATTCTGAGCCCTTGGGGATGAGGTCCAGGCACACTGAGTGGCTTCAACAGATCTTTATTCCCTTGCTGCCTTAGGGCTGGAAGTCTGAAATCAGAGGCAGGTGGGTTTTTCCTTGGCTTGTAGATGGGGGTCTTCCCTCTGGGCCCTCACGTAGTCATCCCTGTGCGTGTGCCTGCGTCTTCATCTCCTCTTCTTAGAAGCTCACTAGTCGTATAGGATTAGGGGTGAGATAGGACAGAAGACACAAGGAAGGAGACGTGGGACAAAACAAGAGTGGCTATGATTTGAAGTCCAGATTTAAATTCCACTTCCAAGCCGGGCGTGGTGGCACACGCTTGTAATCCTAGTACTTGGGAGGCTGAGACAGGGGGATCACAGGTTCGAGGACAGTCTCAGCAATTTAGAGAGGCTCTCAGCCACCTAGTGAGACCCTGTTTCCAAATAAGAAATAAAATCAGTCTGGGGGTGTAACTCAGAGGTAGAATGCCTCTGGGTTCAATACCCAGTACCACTATAAATAAATTCTACTTCCATATACTTTGACCACAAGCAACTCTATTAAATCAATTATTAGACTTTATCCACAAGTCCATAAATAACCTTTCTCCTGATCTGAGCAAAAAAAAAGAAAAGTCACAGAATGTTTTTGCTCAACAAATAGATTTTTCTGTGATTTATATTTTTAGGATCTGATGACATCATCTGTATGTCACAGACTCGATAAAACCCTCAAGGTTATACAAGTGCTGATTAAATTGACCAAGTAGGCCAGGCATGGTGGCACATGCTTGTAATCCCAGTACTTTGGGAGGCGGAGACCGGAGGATCCGGGTTCTCAGCCAGCCTCAGCTCTCTCTCTATCTCTCTCTCTCTCTCTCTCTCTCTCTCTCTACTTAGTGAGGCCCTCTGCAACTTCGTGAGACCCAGTTTCAAAATAAAGTATAAAAAAATAGGGCCGGGGGTGTAGCGCGGAGGTAGAACGCCCCTGGGTTCAATCCCTGGTACCGCAAAAAAAAAAAAAAATTGACCAAGTAGTATGGCAAAACTCCTTGATGGAGAAATTAATAAAGATTTTTTTATCAAAAACAAAGAAGAAGAAGCAAACAATCTCTAGCATGTAATGATTAATATGTCGAGTCACCAACACCAAGGAGGATTAAAAGTAGCATCTTTGATCTTGTCACTATACTATAGATTTTACCAACATAAATATGACTTACTAAGGTGAAGTCAGGGCGTTCTCTCCAACGCCCACACTCAATCCTGTCTCTCAGAGCGCGTACTTCTTGCTTTCCCTCATAAAATCAATTTACTTTGATGCATCCTTGTTTCTTTCTGAGACTACGTCAAGGATTCTCATGGCTTGAGTTGAGGTCCGCCTCCCTCTGGGGACCTCTCAGGACCCTCCTGCCCTAATGACTTCCTTTTGAGATAGGATAGAAGAAATAAAATAAATAGGTAGAAAGGAGACACAAAAGAAGAATGAGGAAAATGTAACTTTATTTATTTATTTTTTTTTTTTTTGCGGTACCAGGGGTTGAACCCAGGGGCGTTTTTTACCTCCAAGCTACACCCCCAGCCCTATTTTTTGAACTTTATTTTGAAACCGGGTCTCACGAAGTTGTGGAGGACCTCACTAAGTAGCTGAGGCTGGCAGCGAACCAGGATCCTCTGGTCTCAGACTCCCAATTACTGGGATTACAAGTGTGCGCCACCACGCCCAGCCTGAAAATGTAACTTTAATATGAAAGCCTCGTGCTAAAATTCCTCACTCTCAAGTCAGTTCCTGGGACACTCCCACGTTTCTGGAAATTTTACATATCTTTACTCATTTGTTTTTGATAAATACCTTGAAATGTTAATGATCCTACCTATGAATCATTAAGCAGGGGAGGTAATATTGATCAGACAACAGAAACCATACAAAAGATCCTGAAAGGTAAACCTCCACCCCCACCACACAGGAAATTCACTCACTTGTGATAATTACCTTAGGCACTGTTAATATCTTATCAATGACAATGGAGACTCCATCAGGACCCAGAAAATGACCAAGTCACCCTAAACCATCTTGCTGTTGGACCAGTGTCACCTCACAAACCTTCCCATGCCCACCCCTCACCAGGCTCCCCTTAAAAGAAGAGCATTCTCCCTTAGATGTGTATTTCTTGCCTGCCTAAATAAACCTCTGTCTATGTCTCTGACTGGCTCCTGCTGAAATTCCTTCCCTTCACGTCCTGCTGGTCCTGAGCTGGGTTCCCTCTCTCCCCAGCTGAGAACTCCAGCAGACCCTTCATGACCTTCATGGAATCGGCTCTTCTCCCATCACCAATTTGACCTTAATTGGCATTTTTTTTTTTTTGAGGTACCGGGGATTGAACTCAGGGGCGTTCTATCTCTGAGCTACACCCCCGGCCCTATTTTTTTATACTTAATTTTGAAAGAGGGTCTCACTAAGTTGTGGAGGGCCTCACTAAGTAGCTGAGGCTGGCCGCGAACCCGGATCCTCCGGTCTCCGCCTCCCAAGTACTGGGATTACAAGCGTGTGCCACCACGCCCGGCTCTTAATTGGCATTTTAAAGGCTCACCCTCCAAATACAGTCATATTCCTGGGGGTTAGAACTTCAACATATGAATTTTGGAGGAACATTATTCAGCCCATAATAATGCCCAACCTCCATCTTAGGCCATTAAGTTAGAATCTCTGGAGGTGGGCCTGGACATATTTATTTATTTACTTGTGGTACAGGTGATTGAACCCAGGGCCTCACACATGCTAGGTAAGTGCTCTGCCACTGCTGAGCTACATCCCCAGCCCTTTTAAATATTATTATTATTAATTTTTTTTTGGTACTGGGGATTGAACCCAGAGGCATTCTACCTCCAAGTTATATCCCCAGCCCGATTTTATTTCTTATTTAGAAACAAGGTCTCACTAAGTTGCAGAGGGCCTCGCTAAGTTGCTGAGGCTGTCCTCGAACTCGCAGTCCTTCTGTCTCAGCCTCCCAAGTACTGGGATTACAGGTGTGCGCACCACGCCTGGCTTAAATATTATTTTGAGGCAGGGTTTCACTAAGTTGTCCAGGCTGGCCTGGAACTCATGATCCTCCTGCCTCGGCCTCCCCAGCAGCCATGGTTACACGTCAGCATTGGACATAAATATTTTTTAACCATGCATGACTTTAGTGTGCTGCTGAGGCTGTGGGATGCTGGTTAGAAGAGTGACTAGGTGGTAGAGAAGGGACACAGAGAAGTGGGCAGGCTCCCACCTACCCCACCCCATCCCAGACCTGCACATCCATAGCAGGGCTGGATGTTGCTGCTTTTAGTAAGTCCTTGGAACCAAGGGGTGGCCCGAATGGCAGCATTTCATCTCCTTTCAATTTGGAGCTCCATCTTGGATGAGCTTGGTGAGTCTTGCTCTTAGTCTTGGAGTGACTGGGGATATCCTGAAACCAGAGGGATAAAAATGCAAATGAGTCTCGTTTTAGCTAAATTGTCACTGAGAAGAGACTAGGCATGGCCACAGGTATGGAAAGGCTGCTACTGCCAGACGGTGGTGAGGCAGCCGGGGCAGGCGGGGCCACCCTGCTCTGTCCACTGGTCACCTTTCCTGCCTGCATGCCTGGGTGTGAGGATGTGATGCTGGGGCCCACTCCTGAGTAGGTGCTGGCCGGGTGAGTGTCTCTCAGTGGCACAGGAAGGACGGACGTGGTTCCCAGATTACACCACTGGGCAGTGGGGCCACACAACCGTTGCCTGAACTCCCTCATCTTAACACCTTCTGTGGAAACTTGTTTTCCTAGGGCTTTCTGTTCCTCAAAGCCAAAAGCACCCTAAAAGGACAGTCAGTCACTCTACCACCGGCCCTGGCTCTCAGCCTTGACTAGAAATTGGACCCACTTGGGTAACTTAAAAACCAACAAAACAACCACCTATTGCAGGCTCTACATCCAGACATCCTAACTTAACTGGTATATAGTGAAGCAAAGTGTAATATTGTAACATTGTAACAGAGCAATTCAGGGAGCTTTTTCTTTCTTTTCTTTTTCTTTTTTTTTTTTTTCTTTTTTTTTGGTACTGGGGATTGAACCTAGGAGCATTCTACCTCTGAGCTACACCCCCCAGCCCTATTTTATTTTTTATTTTGAAACACTCAGTTGCTGAGAGACTTGCTAAGTGGCTGAGGTTAGCGGTTAGCAACCTGTGATCCTCCAGTCTCAGCCTCCCAAGTACTAGGATTATAGGCGTGTGTGCCACAAAAGTATTTCCTTGCAAAAGGTTCCCCCTCCCCAGAGCTACTTTCTCCTCCCCTCCCAACCTTCCCCTAATCTATTCCTCTGTCTTTAACATCCCTTACTCAAGGTATTTTAAGTTTTAAAGAAAGTCCACTGCAATGCCTCCCCTGTCCTCCTTCCAAAGATACCATGTTTATCTAAAGAGAAGATGCAGATGTTGCCCCAGGAGGTGGAGGTTCCCTTTGGTTTATAGGAGGCAACAGAGACTCAGAGACATCAAAGGTAGAGATGTCTCGGGATTGGGTGATACTGTGAAATTCCTGCTTCTTGTCCCCCTGCACCCCTCTTTTCTCTCATAAAAGCTTTTCAAGCCCTTGAACCCCCAAAGATGGAGCTTTGAGATAGAAAGGTCTCCTCTATCTTCCTCAAAGATGGCTTTGAATAAAATCTATTTTCCCTTGCCACCCTGCCTCCTGAGCTCTAGTGGAGCGCCTTCTGAGATGAAGTCTTTCCTTCACTGGTTTCAATCTCGTGATATCATAAGATATATATAATTGGGCCGGGCATGGTGGCGCACGCTTGTAATCCCAGTACTTTGGGAGGCGGAGACCGGAGGATCCGGGTTCGCGGCCAGCCTCAGCTCTCTCTCTCTGTCTCTCTCTGTCTCTGTCTCTCTCTTTCTCTCTCTCTACTTAGTGAGGCCCTCCGCGACTTCGTGAGACCCGGTTTCAAAATAAAGTATAAAAAATACAGCTGGAGGTGTAGCGCGGAGGTAGAACGCCCCTGGGTTCAATCCCCAGTTTTGAAAAAAAATATATCCAGAAGTTGAGAATGTGCTTAGCATGTGCAGGCTCCCGTTTCCATTCCCAGTACTGCAAAACAACAACAACAACAACAATACTAACAACAACAATAATAATAATAAAAGAAAAGACCAGAGGGGCCCAAAGGCCTGACGGTGGTGTACATCTATGCCAGCGAGATAGCTGGTGGCTGTTTGTGCTGTGTGTGCTGAGGTCTCTGCACACAGAGGTGAAATGGGCTCTCAGACTCCTAAAAGCTGGGATGGATGTGTGGGGGCTGCAGAAACACAGGAGCAGAGGGTCATCCAAAGGGACCAGAGGGACAGGAAACACCAAGGCTACAGAACACAGCTCTCAGAGAGGAGCTTCGGTCCCCGCGTAGGTAGGGCTGAGAATTGAAGGTGTCCAAGCAAAGCCATTACTGTGGCTGCAGATGTCATCCTGTGTTGCCACTGCAGAGGACCAGGTGCTAGGTCTCGGGGAACCCAGGACATTGGCATCACATTTTCCTTGGCCAACTTGCCTCTGAAGACCAAGGGCAAACCATTCTGTTCTTTTTGTGTGTGTGTGTGTGCAGTACCGGGGATCGAACCCAGGGGCTTTCTACCTCTGCGCTACACCCCCGGCCCTATTTTTTATACTTTATTTTGAAACCGGGTCTCACGAAGTTGCGGAGGGCCTCAGTAAGGAGAGAGAGAGAGAGAGAGAGAGAGAGAGAGAGCTGAGGCTGGCCGCGAACCCAGATCCTCTGGTCTCTGCCTCCCAAAGTACTGGGATTACAAGAGTGCGCCACCACGCCCGGCCATTCTGTTCTTTATTCTCCTTTTTTTTCCTTCTCCAATATCCCTGTAAGGGTTAGCGGGATATACATTCCTAAAACTCCTCAGGGCCTCTGTGAGAATGGCTAATCCTGGCTTTTGGATGGTCAGGATTAGGGTGGAGAGATTACCTCATTCTGTTCAAAAACTATTGAATGGGAATCTATCAGGCACTGAGAAGACACCAGAGTAGAATAATACCCAGCCCTTAAGCTGGGCGTGGTGGCACACACCTGTGATCCCAGGACCTGGGAGGACAGGAGGATCGCAGGTTCAAGACAGCCTCAGCAATTTAGAAAGACCCTCAGAAATTTAGCAAGACTCTGTTTCAAACTTTTTTTTAAAAAAATTCTTTTTAAAGAGCTGGGAGGATAGATAGCTTCAAGGTAGACTACCCCTAGGTTCAATCTCCAGTACCAAAAAAATAAATGAAAGAAAGAAAGAAAGAAAGAAAGAAAGAAAGAAAGAAAGAAAGAAAGAAAGAAAGGAAAAAAAGCCCATAACTTGCTAGGGAATGAAAACTACAGTGAATTATGAGATTAAAAAGTAATTAAGAGTGAGCCTATGTAAAGCTAAGAATAACAACCCCTCGGTGGGAGTTGGAGGGGCTGGAAGAGACGTTCAGGGAGAAGGTGGGATTTGGGATCTGGCCGGGTGGGAGGGGCAGGTGCAGGAGCAGGCACTGGAGGAAGTTGACCCACGGGGCTAAGTGTGCAGGAAGGACAGCGGGGACAACGTGGTCAGGGGAGTATGACCAGCATGTGGATGACCTTGAAAGTCCAGAAAATCGGGGAGCAATCGAAACATACAAACACTGACTCAGGCTCTCGGCGTCACACGGGCTGGCTTTTAGAATTTATGACGTTGCTCTAGCAACTGCCTCCCTCCACCCAACTCGGTCGTGAGTCATAAGCTAACAGCTGGCGGGGTGCAGCTTGACATAGAAGAAGAATTACTTCCAGAACATTGACCAAGTCACTCCAGTGCGCCTGTTAGGCTGTTGAATGCCTTGAATCCTTCAGGCAGCAACCGTGCTCACAACGGTGCTGGCACGTGAGTAAACACACGGTCTCCTGGGGCAGAATCGCTGGCCATCTGTCCATGGACTCTTCCCCAAGCACCCCAGGGACCGCCTGCTCCAGGGCGGGACAGCCCCCCGACTCCTGCAGTACTGGTGCGTGGGGCCGGGGTCACATTTCACCACTTCACCGTATCCTTCTATCCAACGGGTCCTCCTCATTTTTACCCTCAGTAGAGACTATTTCATGTTCTTTTTTTTTTTTTTTTTTTTGCGGTACCAGGGATTGAACCCAGGGGCATTCTACCTCCGCGCTACACCCCCGGCCCTATTTTTTTATACTTTATTTTGAAACCGGGTCTCACGAAGTTGCGGAGGGCCTCACTAAGTAGCTGAGGCTGGCCTCGAACCAGGAGCCTCTGGTCTCCGCCCCCCAAGTACTAGGATTACAAGCGTGCGCCACCATGCCCGGCTTATTTCATGTTCTTTTGTGTCTCTGAGGGAATAAGCACAAGGCCAGGCCCGCCGTGGTTCTGAATTCAGTAACACTTTTCACTACCCCTAAATGTTATTAGAGACAAAAAAAACTAGAGGTGTTTTAAATATTTTTATAATTATAAGCCGGGCATGGTGGCGCACGCTTGTAATCCCAGTACTTAGGAGGCTGAGACAGGAGGATCCGGGTGTGCGGCTAGCCTCAGCTACTTAATGAGGTCCTCCGCAACTTAGTGAGACCCTGTTTCAAAATAAAGAATAAAAAATAGTGCTGGGAGTGTAGCTCGGAGGTAGAATGCCCCTGGGTTCAATCCCCAGTACCCCAAATAAATAAATATTTAAAAATAAAATTATTATTGTGGTACTGGGGATTTTTGGTGTTGGCAGCCCCTTGTGTGCTAAATATTTTATTTTTAAGAACAGGTAAATACAAGCCGGGTGTCATGGCACGTGCCTGTAACCCTAGTACTTGGGAGGCTGGGACAGGAGGATTGCAGGTTCAAGGTCAGCTTTAGCAACTTCGCGAGACCCTATTTCAAGATAAAATAATAAAAGGGGTTGGGGGTGTAGCTCAGAGGTAGAATGTTCCTGGGTTCAGTACCAAAAAAAAAAGTAAATATGCACATAAACTTTTTTTTTTTTGCAGTACTGGAGATTGAACCCAGGGACTTCTACCTCTGAGCTACACCTCCAGCCCTATTTTTTTTTTAATTCTTTATTTTGAAACAGGGTCTCACTAAGTTGCGGAGGGCCTCACTAAGCTGAGGCTGGCCACGAACCTGGATCCTCCGGTCTCAGCCTCCCAAGTACTGGGATTACAAGAGTGCACCACCACGCCCAGCTTGCACATAAACTTCTAAGGGTATGGAAGGGACAAGTAGTTTTCCTCTCTGCCTTGTATTTCGTCAAATACCTCAAATGTGATCTCACCCCGATTTCTTAAGCATCTTATGAGCAATATTCTGTGTCTATGAACATCTGTGAATATATATATTTACATACATGGTAATATGTTGTACTCACTATTCTGTTTGCTATATTTGTCACTTACATTATATCTTATGACTTTTTCTTTTTTTTTTTTTTTGCGGTACCGGGGATTGAACCCAGGGGCGTTCTACCTCGGCGCTACACCCCCGGCCCTATTTGTTTATACTTTATTTTGAAACCAGGTCTCACGAAGTTGCGGAGGGCCTCACTAGGTAGAGAGAGAGAGAGACAGGGAGGGAGGGAGGGAGGGAGAGAGAGAGAAAGAGAGAGAGAGAGGATATCTTATGACTTTTTCATATCAGGACACATGCCCCTCTTTTTATTTTTGTGGTGCTGGGATGGAACCCAGGGGCATCCTACCTCTGATCTACACCCCCAGCCCGATTTTATTTTTTTAGTTTTGAAACAGGTCTCATTAAGTTGCTGAGGCTGGTTTCGAACCTATAATCCTCCTGTTTCAGCCTCCCAAGTATTAGGATTACAATCATGCGCCACCATGTCCAACCTTTTATTTTTTTGAAATGAGGTCTCTCTATAATGCCCAGGCTGGCCTCAAACTTTCTTTTTTTTTTATTGTGGTACTGGGGTTTGAACCCGGGGCATTCTACCTCCGAGCTCCACCCCCAGCTCTATTTTGTATTCTTTATTTTGAAACAGGGTCTCACTAAGTTGCAGAGATCCTCACATAGATACAGAGGCTGGCTTTCAACCTGGGATCCTCCTGTCTCAGCCTCCCAAGTACTGGGATTATAAGCGTGCGCCACCACGCCCGGCTTGGCCTCAAACTTTCTATCCTCCTGCCTCAGCCTCTCAAGTAGCTGTGATTACAAGCATGAGGCTTAGCCTCTTTCTTTCTTTCTTTCTTTTTTGGTCCTGGGGATTGAACCAGAGGCATTCTACCTCCAAGCTATACCCCCAGCCCAATTTTATTTCTTTTTTTTTTTTTTTTTTGCGGTACTGGGGATAGAACCCAGGGGCATTCTATCTCCAAGCTACACCCCCAGCCCTATTTTATAATCTTTACTTTGAAACAGGGTCTCACTAAGTTGCGGAGGCCTCACTAAGTAGCTGAGGCTGGCCGCGAACCCAGATCCTCCGGTCTCATC
>PVJS01027934.1:0-25877 GCA_004027185.1 Glis glis
TCTGGAGAACATTATGTTAAGTGAGATTAGCCAATCACAAAAAAAGAAGGGACATATGTTTTCATTAATATGCGCAACCTAGGGAGTAGTGGGGACACAAAAGGGACTCCAATGACAACAGAGAACCCTCAGTGGTGCAAGGGAAGGGGTACAAGGGAAGGGGAAGGGCAAGAAAGAAGTGAATCTATGGAATTACTATTATAAACAATGTGTACATATGAGATTATACCAACATCATCCTCAGTGCTACATGTGGGGGGAAGACAGGGGGGGAGGGACACCAAGGGCTGTGTGCATGTATGTTAACACCAAACTGATACACATTGTGATGTGAGACTACAATGCACCAATTAAAACATAAAAAAAAAGAAATAAGTAAAATCACTATTTTGTTCAGCTGAGTATTTAAATCCTCAGGGCACTTTAAATAAACTTGGCAGTTATAAGTGATTTATTCCAATATAAGTTGTATAAGAAAAGAGGTAGAATCATACAAAGGCCAAATGTATGAATCTACTTACATGAAGTATCCAGAATACACAAATCCATAGAACAGAGAGAGTAATGGTTGCCAGAAACTGGGAGCAGGAGGAACTACAGTGACTGTTGATTTTATACAATATTTCTTTATTGGTGTGATTGAAATAATGTGGAATCAGATAGTGGTAATAGCATATTTTGTGAATATACTAAAACTTTTAAAGGTTGTACACCTTTAAAGAGCAAATTCAGTGATATATAAATTATATATCAATTTAAAAGATGAGTGGGCTCCTCATGGTTTATTCAGAACCTATTAGAAAAACCTGTATGTTTTGAAATATCACAATATGTCCAATAATCATGTAGGTTGCTGACCAAGAGACATGTAGCTGTGAAAATCTCTAGTCTGTAAAATTTTTATTCTGGGAGAAGGGATATGGGATCTCTGTGTAATTTCTACGAATTTTTTCTGTAAGCCTAAAACTGCCCTAAATAAATTCTATTAATTAAAGATAAAAAAAGAGAGTCAATAAACTTAAAGGCTAAAACACCAAATTAAAGCAAAAGACACAGACGTGTAACACAATATTGGTGGATTTAATGTGTAATAAGATATTAGGAATTAATATTTGATGCTTGAACTGTACCTATGTGCTTCCCTACTTTAATCAAATGCTAACAACAAACTAGTTCTTATTGTTTCAGACAAGAAAGTTTCTACTATATATGGAACTATTAAGAGCTCTACTTGGATATAATCTAGGCACCTCAAATGTTTCTTTTAATAAGCTTTTTATTTTGAGATTATTGTACACTCACATATGCAGTTGTAAGAAATAATGTAGAGATGCTCTATGTGGCCTTTGTCCAGTTTTCCCCAGTGGTAACATCTTGAACTTATTTTCTTCCATTTCCCTAAAAGTGCTTCAAATTTACATACTGACTTCCACTCCTGTCTTCTGTGCTTTTATTATTTGCAAAAGACTTCATTAACCTTATTGCTCTGGCCAGAATCCTAAATTTCATTTATAAGTCCTCTCTTGCCCTCTTCCAAAACTTTTTCTAGAAAATCAACTGCTAAGTAGCTCTAAATTATGTAACTTTTAGATTATCTAATGAACATTCTTTCTTTGTATGTGCGTGTGTTACTAGTAATTGAACCTAGGAGTGTTCTACTTCTGAGCTACCCCCCAGTCTTTTCTATTATTTTTATTATTTCTTTTATTATTTTTATTATTTCTTCTTGCTAAGCTACTGCACACTGGCTTCAAACTTGTGATCCTCCTGTCTCAGCTAATGAACACTATTTCTACTTACAAGCTGCAGCTGAAATTTCCTTTTTCTTAACACCCACCAACAAATGCACACACATTAGTCCACTCTTGTGAAATCCCAGTGATATTTTTGATCTGCTACTCTGACAAGGGTCATTCATCTCATTTAAAAACTGTCAACAACTATCATCTTATATATAAAGTCCTGAATAAGCTCTGCCTGTTACCTTGTCTCTCAGCCTCACCTATCAAAATTTCCCCTTTTACTCTCAATGCATCAGACCCTCTCTCTTAACATATATTTATTGTATTTATTGCATTACTTAGCCCATATTATTAAAATTCCCTATGTACTTTTCTATTTCTTCCTTTAGACTCCTTGTTGGTGACTTTATTTCTGTTCATTTTTGTCTCTCCAGAGACTAGTAGAGTGCCTAGATCATACTACACGTGAATGATCACACGAGACAAGTTTGCTTAATGAAAGTCTTAAATGAAATGGGTGTCTCAAAGATGAGCATACCGCATTTTTCATGTAAAATGACATTATACGGCATAGTTTATTTCCTTCCTGTCCCTGTGGATCAAAACTGTAGACCGAAGACATGGTTTAAACATTTATTCACTAATTTGCTAGAACAGTTATCATGGAATTTTTCCTGAGTATTTTATGTTTGCCTCCTTTATTTTGAAAGACCAAAGAAAACAAGATATTTATTGGTGACATGAAAAGAGAAAGTGTTTTGTGGTTTTCTAAGCAGTGAGGTATGCTTTAAAATGTATTTTAGACTATAATGGACTTGAATATGTAGTTCACTCCACCCCAGAGAGGACCATCCTGTTAAGGAGACAATGTTCAGGAACTCCAGGCAGCAAGCAATCATCAGGCAGTCCTTGGGACAGGTGTGTGTGTGTGTGTGTGTGTGTGTGTGTGTGTGTGTGTGTTTGACAAAGTGTCTGGAGAGACCAACCTCATCCTGGTTACCCTGCAGACTTGAGATTCAATGCTTGTAGCTCTAGACTCTTACGGAAATAGGAGTAATAATGACCAGCATGGAGCAGGCTGTCAGGACTTCTCTTGTGCATTTACCCTAACTGAATGATCTGGGTTTCAAAAATATATTACTTACTGAGCTGGGCATGGTGGCACATAGCTGTAATCTCTGTATTTGGAAGGGGCTGAGACAGGAGGATCACAGGTTTGAGACCAGTCTCAGCAACTTAGTGAGACCCTGTTTCAAAATAAAAATAAAAAGGGATGAGGGTATACCTCAGAGGTAGAGCACCCCAGGTTCAATCCCCAGTACCAATGAATAAATAAACACTTGATATCTCTCAAGATAGGAAGAAAGTTGGAAGGCACTTTGAAAGTGCTGCAGCATACTTGAGGGCAAGTGAGCTGTGTTAAGAACTAAAATACTACCTCCTTGCAAACAGCTGTGTTTATTACCAAGAAAGTTAGTGGTACTTAGAGCCTGATTGCATCATGTACACTGCCACTTTGTCATCACTCCATCTCCCTCAAAATGTCCCAATCCTTCGGCAGAGAAAGTTACGCACTTGTTCAAGGTGTTGCAGGACAGTGTGACATGGGAGCCATGTGGCCTATTCTGCTCAACCTCGTCACTGTGTCTGTGAAGATAGACAGAGGCACTGCTCAGGGGGTGGTACCTAGGAGGCTCATGAGCACTGGTTCCGGGACAGAAGGCGTAAGTGCTCAGTAATGAAAGGAGCTTCTACCCAACAACTCATGAGAAAGTATATTTAAAAAATCTACTTTCTGTCATAAGCTCTGAGATCATAGTTTGTTGGTGAATTTAAGTTTAAATTTGTGTATAGAAATGATATATTATACTTCACATAGGAAGTTTTATATTTATACTCTATAACTCTATATTCATAGCCAACTTTTAAATTTAAATTGTAAATATTTACTGTTAGTAAACTCTCATTCAAGTCAAAATGAATAAACTAGTTCCTGGCATAGATGGGCACTCTATACTGTATTATATAACTAAAATTAGCTTTAATTTTCACACAGAACTGTAAATACATTTATCCACAAATGAATGCATTTCAGTAGAGTTCATTTTATACTGACATATTAAGGCAAAGGTTATCAATATAAAAGAATAATGTTATATCATATTAATATTGGAAAGATATTTTGATTCTCAACTTTACAAATACATCGTTGTTTAGCAATTGAAAAAGTAGTGAAAATAGTGTCATATATATTAGCATAACAGATTGGCAATGCATAATTAATCCTTGAATGCTGTGAGAAACCATGATAATTACTAATGCCTAAAACATATTTAAAGTTCTAGTTTAGTTTTTACATTATCTGAAGAATGGTATGAGCTTACCAAGGTCATGGTTTGGACAGTTTTATTTTCAGGCCTGAAAATAAAAGATTTCTCCTTTTTGCAGAATGTGTTAATACTTCTATTATTTTTTTTTTCTTCTTTGCTTCAATACAGCGGTTCTAGGAATGGGAAGCCATTTAATAAAACCTATAATCTCTTTTAGGCTTATCATTTTAATGTGAAGACTGATTCTCTGCCAACTCATATAAGTTGAAGTAATAGCCACTTGTAAAATCATTGGATTAAAAATATAAGTTGAATAAGGCTAAAAGATTAGTTGAAACTCAAGACATTAATTTGAAACTTAGTTGTTCGCAAAATGTCTGGAAAATGTAATACTGGCTTTGAAATTAAGGCCACTTGAATGTGGGAACTTTAAAAAAGTCACTCTCCTTGCCTCTAAGATGTTATAACTTATGAAGGTGCTGATCAGAAATATAAGAATCTTTTTAAAGGAGAAGATGTGTAATGTAAATCAATAAGCACATAGGAGTGACATAATTAACTCAGATCCAGACCTAAGATTCAACAAACACAACGAAGATCAAGACAGGTAGCAAGTTTAGGCAACAACTAGAGGTTGGATCTAGTGGAGCAAAGAAACGGGCAAACCCCAGGCAGAAGGAGCTATCTCACAACATAGCTCTGCTAGGAGCTGGGAAAGAACCCAAGGCAGGGCCTTGTTCTAGAGGCGAAATGAACTCCCTGGGTAACCAGGGGCTTATGTAATGATACTTTCCCATTGAGAAGTCATTGAACTAAGCCAGTGAAGCAAGAGAAAGTGTATTATACACAATCATGCAAACTTTGTCTCTAGTTCACTACATCTTAGTTGCTATAGGGCATAATAAAATTTCAGGTTTGTGGGGTTTCTGGCAATGAAAATTAAATACTGGAAAGAGTGGAAAATACTAAATGTGGGTACTTTCCAAAGAACTTAGGCTTTTTGCCTCTATCATTGACAAACATATTAAAGAGAGAAGCAGAATTAATATTCAATGAAGTTATTAAGATACTCTTAAATCTAAATGAATACAACCTAGATATGGAAGGCAATAATAGTAAATAAATTATACTTATTTAAATTGAAATATGAGATGTTTTTAAATCTAAAATATATAATAATCCTAAATAGTGTGAAGATAACAAGGATATAAAAAATTATACTCTGTGAATAAAATACTGTGAAGTAGTTTATAAAAAAATCAAAATGAAGCATATGAAACCAGAATTCTAAAAAAGAAAAAAATAGGAAATATGTAAACATATATATTGAAACTATTAACATGAAAAGACACAATCGATAAGAATAACTCTGTGATTTAAAAGTAATAATTTCAGAGATTAAAAGAGGACAAAAACTTAATTTTCAACTACTTCCAGGCTCAAGCATATTTGATAGTTCACGTTTCAAGGGATGACAACTCAGGGCAGGTGCTGGTCTACAAGATGCCTGTATCAATAAGGTAAAGGGTCTTGCCCTGGGCATTGGGCTTGGTAAGCAGTGGTGCCTGTGTGTAAAGAAAATGTTGTCTTCCTCTGTGACCACGCTGTCAGTGCTGGATGGGAAAGGCGGACACAATCCATAAGGCTAGCAGATGGTGGACTAGATTTCAGCCTTACTTCACCCACTAGAACAAACTGCACAGCCTACCATTGCTTTCTTTAAAGCAGGGACTTGGTCCTCAACTCATGATATAAGCAAGCCTTAAGACTTTGTCCAATTATATTTGTGAGAGGAGGTAAACAGATTATTGAAAAGCTTCTTGGAGCCAGGCATGGTGGCTCACACTTGTAATCTCAGTACTTGGGAGGCTGAGACAGGAGGATTGCAGGTTCGAGGACAGCCTTAGCAAGTAGTGAGACTCCATCAACCTAGCAAGACCCTGTTTCAAAATAAAAAATAAAATAGGGCTGGGGTATAGCTCAGAGGTAGAATGCCCCTGGGTTAAATCCCCAGTACCACAGAAAGAAGAAGGAGGAGCAGGAGGAGGAGGAGAAGGGGAGGAGGGGGAGGAGAAGGAGAAGAAGAAGAGAAGGAGGAAGAAGAAGTTTCTTGGGAGCAAGTTTCTCTCCCAGGGACACATGAGTGACAGTGGCCTAGCTAGGCAAATAAGTAGAGAGGGAAAAAAAACAGACAAAAGATGAGGAATGGAAAAAACAGGACAGTGGACAAAAGACATTTTTGAATATAAATTCAATGTATTTCAATTATTAATGAAATAGCAAACTTTGAATGAATAAATATAAAAATATTGTGTGTATGCTCCATTTACTAGACTCACATGAATAGCAGTTATTTTCTACTCATTTCTTCAGTCATAAAAGCTGGTTCAGTATGGAAGACATAGTATACTAATATACAGTGACAAGTGCCAATAGAGAGAGAGAAAGATAATAGATTAGATAGATGATAGGCTAACACATATGTAGGTATGTAGGTAGGTAGTTAAATAGATGGATAGGTAGATAGGTAGAGCCAAAAACAGTTCATCAATTGTGGGCATAAAAACATGGTTTCTGACTTGAATAATGGGTTTTGTTACAATGACATTCACAGAACTTAGAGACACAGGACAAAGAACAGGTTTCAGTGGTACCTATGGAATAAGAGGGAGGATGATTTTTGAGTTTCGAGCTCAAAATATTTGGCAGGTATCCAAGTTGAGATGCCAAGTGGATAGTTCAATATAGGTATTCAATTCATAAAAGAACCTGGAGAAAATATATCATTGACATATGCATGAAAGATAGGATTGTGGATATTTCCTTCTATGATCCAATGTAAACATTTTTTGTTAGTTGGGTACAGTTACTTTTCACATTCAGAATTTATTCTATATTGTAATTCATTCTTCTGTATAGCAACAACTCCTATAGTAATGTCCGCAATCAGCAGACAAGATAGATATGGTGCATAAGAGATGTTTGAGAATCATTAAAATCTGCATAATTTATTGGAGGTAAAATAATTTATGCCTAGAAAGGACTAGGAGTTTAGCTTTAGGATAGAACTTAGAAGAAGTTCCCAGAGTCCTTCTAGAGTATGACTGTCCCACTGACTTGAGTTCTGCTGCCATTAATGGGCTTGACCAGTGGTCCTCTGATAGCCCTAATACCTGATGACTTCTTCCTGGCTTTCCTATCTGACATCTGAGCATTGACGGTATCCATGAGAACCAAACAATTTATCTTTCAAGCTTATTTTCGTTTAAATTTAACTAAGCATTTCTCTCCTGAAACATCCCTATCACATACCTAGCAACCAGTACATTCTATTACAACTAAAAAATTAAGCATACCTATTATTATTATTATTATTTATTGTACTGGGATTGAACCCAGGGGCATTCTATCTCAAGCTACACCCCCTAGCCCATTTTATTTTTTGAGGTAGGGTCTTGCTAAGTTGCTGAGACTGCCCTCGAATCTACAATCCTCCTGTCTCAGCCTCCCAAGTAATGGGATTATAGGCATGCTCCACCATGCCTAGCTCCTAACCATATTATTTAACACATGAGAATCAAAAGTAAGGGAGCCACAGAATTTGAAGAAATAAATAAAAGAAAATATGGAGAAAGGAAAGGCACAATTACCAATACAAATGATGTCTACAATGAAGTTAAGAAGAAAAAAAGCTAGAAAAAATGAATTACAGGAAAGAAATGAGCAAACATAATGACAGAGTTAATGAAAAGAAGAGGCAATGTCTGCATATTTTTAAGTCAAATCTTGGTTTGATTTTTTAACAGCAGAAGGAACAATTCTGCAGATTTAAAACAAACTGGGTCAGCCATTTCCCAATAGATATCCCCATCTACTTTATCTTCTCACATAGTTTCAAATATTCTGCTTGGGGAAAAATCATCTGTTCCAATTTAAGTTCCCATTTTGGGAACATATTATCTTAGAACATTTGAAATGGAATTACTTCCTTACTATTTTTATCTTATTTGTCAATCATGAACTGGTCTTTCACAAGCACTTTTCAGGAGAACATTTAAATCAATGATTATTATGGCAAATAATCATGACAGTAAATGGCCTATTATGATATGGGAAATACTTTTACACCTTAAACTATTAAAGGTAATTTAGTTCCTGTGGTGGCCATATGACATAACATCTCCTCAGAACAGCATTACTTCAAAAGAAGGTCTCTGTTGAGCCTAGAGTCATTGCCGGGCTGCCAGAATTCTCTAGCATTTGCACCTGAAGAGGTGTATCCACTCTAGTAGGCATAGAGATTTTGTCTCACTAAATAGCATGGAATACTAGAAAACTTTTTTGGGGGGAAAAGTGTGGTATTCCCTAGTTTTCTATTGAAAAATTATTTATTCAAGTGCTTCCTTATACATAGAGACACTTGAGTAAACAATAATGGAGAGGTTATTAAAATAAGGCAGAATCTGGAAGGACAATGAAGAGCCTTTGCAATTATTCCTGGCTGATTTGGAAATTTGATAAAATGATGAGTAGTAGAAATATTTGAAAAGGAAACACTATTTATTTATTCTCCACCCCACTTCCAGATTCTCAATTATTAGTATATCCAGATACATATTGTGTTTATGCCATCATTTTAAAATGTTATTTAATAGTGGCTTAATAAAATGAAAACTATTTTTAATTCATGCCAATATTTGCACATATGTATATTTCCTATAACACTTGAAAATTAACATAATAAATTTGAGAATTTTAATATTCAAAAAATGTTATGAGCACATTTACATTGGTTGCTTGCCTTTTCTGTTTTAGATATGACTTACTTGGCATGTTTTTTACTTATTACCTCTTTGAATATTAACATTACCTTAACATAAATCTCCATGGTTTATTGTCTAATTAGATGACCACGATAAACAGTTAATTCTGTATACAAGCAAAATTAGGACAAATGGAATAACAATTGTACCCTCTGTTCTACTTATTCTTATAGATGGTAACATCTAAGTATTGGTAGAGCTCAAAGACATTCTTTTGGGCCTTGGAGATTTAGAGATGCCACTGGCTAGATGAAATGGTAATATACTATTACTAACACTCCTAAAACAGGGAAAACCACCTAAAAACCAAAGTTTGATTTACATAAATAGTTAACAAAAATTTATTGCAAGAGATATATTTCACTGAATTTACAGTTTCAAGGAACATGGTACAAAACATAGTGCCATCAGCTTTGTCTAAACGTTAAATAGGTGCAAATACACAAAGATTGGAAATAAAAACCAGAGCATACTTTACAACATAAATTACAGTACTATAAATATATTTTATGTACATTATACATACTCTTAAGACATCATTTTAATATACAGCATATATTGTATTGATTTTCAAACTATTCAGTGCTTTAATAATAAGATATATCAGAAACTCAAGAATTTATTTGCATCATTACACTTACAGTAAATGATTTGAAATCGATGAAGCCATATTATTTTCCACCAGTTAAAGAGCCAATTATCCATTTAGATAAACACCTACGCACATAGCAATAGTTTTCATGGGAATATATTCTGCCCCCTGCATGGTGATGTCTAGAAGAGGGGTTGCAGAGGGATGACGGTTGGGTGTGGGGAAAGCAGTGAAGGGAAGAGTGCATGGGGTAAAGGCGGGAAAGCCAGGTGGCTGGGATGAAGAACAGACGCTGGGATGATTGGCATCTGGGGAGGAGCAACAAAAGCAGGCTGGTTCCCAGGGCAAAGCCTGGGTCCCACTGGTCCTACTGAGATCTGAGGTATAGATGTTCTGGCAAGAGCTGGGACTTGGGAGAGGAGCTGTTGGTGTGGGTGAAGCACTTTGAAGGTTCCTGCGGCTGCAGCAGCAGCAGCAGCGGCAGCGGCTGCAGCATGCTGCTGCAAAACAGTGTGATGGATAGTGGTGACGGAGGTAGAACACAAGGGTTGCTGCAAAGGCAAAGGCTGCAGAGGTGTGCCAGGGGGAGGAAGGGGGGCGGGAGGAAAGGGAAATTTGACCTTGTTGGCTAACACGTTGGGCTGTATAATGTGCTGGTAGACCTCACATGGTAGATTTTTGAATTTGTCATGGTTCTCCAGTGGGATCAGTAATGCTTGCTCTGGTAAAGCTAAAGGAGCCAGGATCTGCTCCGTTGTTACAAAGGTATGACCACTGACGTGTGCTTCCTTGAATGGTAATGGTGGCTGTGTGTTAAGGATTCCTGAATTATAACACAGCCACTCTGTGGGTGCCTCGGGCATCTTGCCTTGTGGGAGGGCATCGGCCAGTTCATAATGGCAAAGGTACGATTTAGGCTGCGGCTGTCTAAAGTTCCTTTCAATATTGGGCACCTTGAAAGGAATTTGCTTTTCATTAGTATTTGCAGTCTCGCTTTTTTCTTTGTGTTCAAGCAAGGTGCTGCTAGTTGCTTCTTTTGTTGGGGCACTAGCTGCATCCACAGATGTGGTAGGATCATGGGAAACCTCTGGCGATTCACCAGACGTGGTCTCCATCACTAAATGTTCAGCTTCACTGCCAGTTTCAGAAGGCAGGGGATTGCTAGGGTGTAAAGCCAATTCATTTTTTACTTGGTCTGTTAGTTCTGAGTTCCTTTCTGTATTTTCAACTTCTTGTTGTTTTATTTCTTCTTTTTTGTCTTCACTTATTAACCCATCCAGGTGACTTGAAGAACTCCTTTTTACAGGATAATCTGTATTTTCTTTAATTTCCAAAGTTTCACCTCCAGTGTGGAATCTGCTTCTTTTTTTCCTTCTTTTCTTTTTAAACTTACAGGAAGCAACTGAAGTGCTTGCTGGCCTCAAAAAGTCTTCTGGTAAATAATTCTTTCGATTTAAACTTTCATCTGAAGAGTAGGAATATGAATGTTGTCTGCGTTTTCGATGGGATCTTTCAGATTCATTCATGAGAGAATTATACCCTCTCTTAACAGGCTGATTCTGACTCACACAGTCCATATCCTTTTGAAGAACTAAATATCCGTGATCTTGACTACAGCTTGACAGCCTGGCTTTCCAACAGCAGTAAGCTTTGGAATATGTGAAATTATGCTTCCCAGAATGCATCATGGTTGGATTTGATTGTCCATTTAAAAGTATTGTGTTCTTTTTGCAGTGGTTTTTAAAACTGATGGCATCAGTTTTATCATTATATTCAGTATTCCAAGTTTTACACACTTCTTCATTTTCACTTAAGGATATAGATGCTGATTTGGGCCCTTTATCAGATAACTGATGGGAGTCTAATAGTTGCTCTGCCGCTAAAAACTGTTTTTCTGAAATTGGCTCCAGTGGATTTTTCCTAGTTCTATCAGTGTAGCCATTTTCCATTTCCATTTTGCAGTGAACTTCTGACTCTTTGGTTTTCTCCCCATGATGATGTGGACATAACTTTCTTCTCTTTTTCTTTCTTCTACTTTTATGGGACCAATGTTCATGAGTATCTTTCAACCTTATTTTGTTGTACCTCTCATCCGCAGTGTCCTGCTTCATTTGAGTTTTAGCAAAATTGTATTTTTCTGTTTTCCTGGTCCTACAGGAAATATTTTTATACCTTTGACCCACATTCTCATTTTTTCCAGAATCACCATTACTGGACAGAGTATCATCAGCCAAAAGAGGACAGGCTTGGGTGTATTCATTTTGGCTACCACCAATTTCACAATGTGTGAGTTCTGCAATAGATATGTCCTTGCAATCTGAAACGGGCCTCTTGCAAAGGTCTTCTCCCTTCTGCTGAGAATAAAGATCATTTAAGGGCAGCTTGTTTTTATCTAGGTTATTTTTTAATTTAGTGGACTTGAAGTCGAAACAGAGAGGGTTGCAGCTATAGGAAATGGACGGTTCGGTAGTTGTGTAAGCCAACATTTCTGATGGCCACTGAAGAACTGTTGACCCATGTTTGTTGAGTACAGGTACAAATGGCTCACTTTGTCTCTTACATAACTCTGGCTTTTTCGGTAAGGTTATATTATCCTCTGCAGTAGGCGGCAGGGCCAGTGTCTCGGGACCATTTTTATTTTCACTGTCAATTGCAGCTGCCTCATTATCCTTAACATTTTCTTCTGTGGTAGCCGGCACAGATATGCAATCATTAGACATATCAAGAACTGTGGATTTATTTCCTGACAACTCAGAACTGTTACCGCTCACAGGTATGTCTTCATTAACCCTAACATCTTCTGGTGACATTTGATCTGCTAATGGGACTGAATTTGGGCAGTTATCTGCCTCAGAAGATAAAGGGAGTTGAAGGTGGCAAAATGAAGGTAACGGCAATGGGTCTCTTTCACTGGAAACTTCGTTCATCTCTTGAGTTTGAGCAGTTTCTTTGTCTGTGCACATTGCCTCTGGTGGATGAAAAGAGTTAGCTTTCTCCTCGGAACTCAAAAGCACATCTGTTGGTGAAGATGGTTGAAGATGACAAGCACTGGGGACAAATCTACTTTTTCTGCTAAATTCTTTTTCCACAGAAGCATCATCATTGTATTCAGAGAACGCTGCAGCTGAGGACTCCAGCCTCACAGATGCTTTCTTTGGAAATGCAAAAGAAAAGCCAATTTTGTGTCTGTGAATTCCCTGGGTTTGATCCCCAACTTGGTTGTTTTTTGCTGTATAATTATTTGTGCTTTCTGGATCTGCGACAACAGTGGTATCATCTTTCGTATTCTCTTCACTGTGAGTTGAAGTACATTTGAAATCCTGCTGGTTATTAACTGAATCCACAGCCACACTTTGGGAAATTTCATTACAGTTTTCTCTCACAGTAACAGTTGTTGACTTGAACATAGGTCCACTTCCAGGAGCACTACAAAAAGAAACCAAAGTGGATGTTAAATGGGACACTTTGGAGGGAAAATATTCATATGCATCTTAGAAATGTTGCTAAAATATATATTTTCTTAAATTTCTAAATCTTTGTAAGGAAATTACTTTCATATGGTCCAATTGATTTCCACACTGGCACAGTATCATTAAGATATTGGTTGTTGTTAGGGCTAACTTGGAAATAATTGTCTTAATGTTATTTTGCAGCTATAATGTCTAGGGCATTTCTATGCTTTTCAAGCAGTGCTTCTTGACCAAGTTCTTCTACCTCAACGGCCAGTGACATTTTGAGTGTTTTAAATTCTCTATGGTAAAATTACTTCTAATTCACCAACAGTTGACATCACTGAAAAATTATGAAGGAAATTGAGAAAACTTTCAATCATGACCTTAGGCTGAGAACTTAGTAAAAACATCAGTTCAACCAGCATTCACTGAGAGTCTACTGCAGCCCGACTGGTTTGCTCTCATGCAAAGCTATCCAAGACACAGCACCAGCTTGATGAGCACTGTGGGTCTTTCGGAATTACTCGACTCAATGTTTAAAATTATTCTAAGTTATTTTTATATATAATGAAGGATAAAAGATTACTTAAGATGTGAATTATATTTATTTGGCATTACAGTATAATATAAATAGTGAATACTGATTAAAAGAAGTACAGTGTCCAGAACATAAGTATTAGAAATCCTTAAATATTATCCTTACCCTATCAGAATCATTGTCTTCAGAATTTTCCATGCTTTTTTTTTTACTTTTTTTTTGTGGTACTGGGGATTGAACCCAGGGGCATTCTACCTCTGAGCTATACCCCTAGCCCTATTTTTTTTTATTCTTTGTTTTGAAACAGGGTATCGCTATGTTGCAGAGGGCCTCACTAAGTAGCTGAGGCTGGCGGTGAACCGGGATCCTCCGATCCCAGCCTCCCAGGTACTGGGATAACAAGCGTGCGCCACCATGCCGGGCCGCTTCATGCTTTTTTTTTTTAAAAAAAATTGGTTTTTGAATATATAAATGGCAAAGCATTTTTGGTTGAATATTTTGCTTATCTTATCACTAACACAATGTACCCTTCCTTTGCCTTATCTGTTACTATTTGCACATCTTTAGAAGCACAGAATTAATGGGAAAATCCTGTGTGGGGACATAATGTGAAAACACATTCTATACTGAGGATAGTAATTTAGGTAAGAAGTACTGGGTTTTTTTGTATGTATCTTATTAACTCTAGTTCTCTTAAAATTTACACTTGTAAATGCTACTTCTAGAGCATTAAATTATGTAAGTCCCATGATTCTCTACACCATTAACTTTCACTTTAAAATTTTTCCATTAATTCCCACATTGAGTAAACATATCTGGTTAGTATAATTGAATAGGAGTTATATTTTTTAACAGTTCCATTCAGGATTCTAAATACATTTAATTTACTGTAATTTTTCTAAATTTGGCATTCCTAAAAATGTTTTGATATATCAGTATATCCCATAACAGAATTCAGCATAAAATAGCTTTGTTATATACAGTAACAAGAGAAGCCTTATCAGGAGAAAAAAAAAACGCTTTAAAAAGTAGTCTTTTAATAACACTGCCCTGGCTGGGATTGTGAAGTCTGAATTATAACACTATTCATATCCAACAGCTGCTCACTGTGAGAAGCAGGTCAAAGTTTAAGAGATGTGAACTTCTAACAGTCCAGTTATAGTTTATTCGCAGTGAAACTAATTTTGATCTGCTTCTGAAGTGTGCAATATCTTCCTGACCCCTTTTTGAAATTTTAAAGATAATTCGAAATAAAAGTTCTGCAAATTTTCATCTAAAAAAATAAGTTCCTCTTAAAACTCCCTTTGAAAAAAGGTCGTAAGACAGTGCCTTACTCTCCTCTTCAAGAAAATGTTTTGAATTTCATGAAGAAATGTGAGAGCTTTCAATTAAGATAGCTTAAATAGCAGCATAATGTGAAATTTATTTTATACCAACTAAAATTATAGTAATTTTTGCATCTTATTGAAATATGCATTAAACAGGTGTTTGCATAAAATTCAAATTCAAATTACTGTTTACAGCCTACAGAAGGCCATGGAAACACGTATGCCTTATTCTGCATACAGAAATAAATAATTTGTGCCCTTTATTTCTAACTTCCCCAGCACTCCCTCCCCCGTTTTGATCATGTTTTAAGGAAACATTTCTCTGCATACTCACCATACAGTTTCCTTTCTTAGCTCGGCCAGCTTGTGAAGTCGTTGGAGTGCCTTTTCCTGTTTTCTTTCATCTTTCCTGGATTTAGAGGCTACATTTCGGGCAAATTCCCTTTGTTTCAGTTCTTTGAGCCGCTATTAAAAAATATGGAAATTATTAATAGTATTTGGGTCTATGGCAATTTTAAAATTCTATTATAGCTGTTGGAATTTTCCAACATATCATCTTTGACATCATCAAAGAAAAATACAATATTCCTGACAACCACTTCTAATGACAATATTTTCTTTCATTTTGCGTGTGAAGATGCCCAAGCATATTACTATATTACATTAAAATATACATCTATACCTCTGGTATATTAGAATTGAAATTTCGTCTCTGCATATTGATTCTTACCTGTTAAGTTTTCTGCCTGGTTCAGATGAAGCACTATAGTCTTATAAACCCCTAAGTTTTGAATATATTCAATTCACTTACATATTTCTGTTACATATAATAAAATCCCTTGTGTTCTGATGTACTCTATCCTAGAAAGATATCTGGTCCTTCTCATATTTTTTAAGAGTAAATGTCTTATGTTAATCCATAAGGAAAATAATCTCTATTGATGTGATTAAAAAATCCTTTGTATCAAATATCAGGCACATTTCCCAAGTAATTCAAGACCTTGGAGAAAATAATATTGCTTTTCTGGAAATTCTTATTACATTGGTCATTATTTTTCACTTGTAGTATAGGAGCTTATTTTCTAGGTTCAAGGCTAGTAAAAGAGCATGGAGACTTGACCAGAATTGATAGATAGCTATGTATATGGTTTTTGATTTAAGGGACATCAAACTGGTCTTGTGTCCCAAATAGTTTTACTATGATCTTTCAGGGAGACAATACATAGTGACTGAAAATAATTAAGGGCCTGGTGTCATGGCCCATGCCTGTAATCCCAGTACTTGGGATTACAGACAGGGGGACTACAGGTTCAAGGCCAGCCTCAGCAACACAGTGAAACTCCCAGCAACCTAGCAAGACCCTGTTTCCAAACAAAAAATAAAAAGGGCTGGGAGTGTAGATTGCAGGTAGAATGCCCCTGGGTCAATGACCAGTACTACACATACACATATACATACACATACACATACACATATACATACATATACACGCAAAAAATGATTAAGGCAGTATTTTTTTCTGATGTTTCATGTTGTTATGCAATTGTGATATGGCAATCTTAGAATAGGATTCTTAGAGAATAAGATATATACTAGTCACATTTTAATAGTTAATGGATAATGTTTTAATAATAGCAGGTGTGTGTGTGTGTGTGTGTGTGTGTGTGTGTGTATGCATTGATGTATACCAGAAACTTTCAATAATGCCTGGTATAAAATGTCTACACAATAAATATTTCTTAAATTATTATATGAATCACATCCTCCAAATTAGGAATTTTTATCCATCTCAAGAAAAAGTTAGTCATTCTGATTAAAAAATAATGAATTCCTAGTCATCCTGGATTCTGTCTCTTAATTTCATTTACATAGCACCATGTAGCTTAAGCTACATATAGCATACCCACAGCTTCAGCTTCAAATCATTTCTAATATTTTAATTGAGGAGTTTTATACAAGATATATATGTGTTTATATATCTCTATCATTTATCTCTATATCTGTGTTATTATTCTAGAATACTTTTTAATTATACAAAGACATATTGAGAATGCTCATTTGCACCAACATATTTGTGCAGAAAGAGCTTTAATAGAGTAAAAGTTATATAACAGATCATGTAATGACTGTCTAAACTGTACAAGTATAAGGTAAAACTTTTATATCATTACTCAGTATAACTATTTTAAGTATCTAAAACTTGTGCTGATATAAACAGGATATGCATGTATCAGTATAACATTCTGACCTCAATTGCTTTGGAAAGATACCTAGGAGTGGTATAGATGGATCACATGGCGGTTCCATTCCCAGTCTTCTGAGGAACTTTCACACTGCTCTCCATTGGGGTTAGATGGAATCTCAGTGTAGTTTTGATTTGCATCTCCCTGATTACTAATGATGTTGAACATTTTTTTCATATATTTATTGGCCATTTGTATTACTTCTGTGTCTCTTTAGTGCACTTGCCCATTTTTAATTGGGTTTTTTTTTAGCAGTAAGTTTCTTAAGTTATTTGTATATTCTAGATATTAGTCCTCTACCAGAGGAATAGGTGGCAAAGATCTTCTCCCATTCTGTATGCTCTCCCTTTAGACTCTTGATGGTTTCATTTGCTGGACAGAAGCAGTTTTATTAATGTCATCCCATTTATTAATTCTTTTTTTAATTTCCTGAGCTTTGAGGGTCTAATTGAGGAAATTTCTACCAGTACCTAAATGTTGGAGCATTGGTCCTATGCTCTCTTCTAATAATTGCAAAGTCTCTGGTCTAATTTCCAGGTCTTTGATCCATCTTGAGTTGACTCTTGTGCAGGGTGAGAGGTAGAGAATTAATTTCATTTTTCTGAAAATGGATTTGTTGAAAAGACTGCCTTTTCTCCAATGCATGTGTTTGGCACTATTGTCAATAATCACTTTGCTATAACATTTGTTTCTTAATCGTCTCTTCTGTTCCATTGGTCTATGTGTCTGTTTTTGTGCCAATACCATGCTATTTTTATTACTATAGCTCTGTAGTATAATTTGAAGTCAGGAATTGTGATGCCTCCTGCATGGTTCTTATTGCTGAGAATTGCTTTGCCTATTCTAGGTCTTTTGTTTCTCCATATGACATTTGTGACTGATTTTTCCATTCTGTGAATAATGGCATTGGCATTTTGATAGGGATTGCATTGACTCCGTAGATCACTTTTGGTGGAATGGCCATTTTGACAATATTTATTCTGCCTATCCAAGAGCAAGGGAGATTTTTCCATCTTCTAAGATCTTCTTCAGTTTCTTTCTTTAGTGTTTTATAATTCTCATTATAGAGTTCTTTTATTTCCTTGGTTAGGTTTATTCCTAGGTATTTTATTTTTTTGACATTACTGTGATTAAAATTACTTTCTGGATTTCTTTTTCAGTGGACTAATATCTAGAATATACAAAGTACTTAAAAGTCTTAACACTAAAAAAAAATAATAACCCAATTAAGAAAAGGGCCATTGAACTAAATAAGCATTTTACAAAAGAAGAAATACAAATGGCTAACTCACTATTTTGCTAAGGCTGCCCTCAAATCTGCAATCCTCCTGTCTCAGCCTCTCAAGTACTGGGATTACAGATGTGCACCACCACTCCTGGCTAATACTTTAATTAATATTAAGACCCAACAGACAATTATTGAACACTAGCAATAGTCACTCTGTTAAATGTCTAGGGTTTTTTAAGTAATATTTTTTATCAACATAGTGTCTGTATGTGAATGTATGTCTAGGCATGTGCGTGCACGCATTTTGCAGCAATGAGAGAACGCACCAAAGAAATGTTAGCAATTACTGGTTGAAGCATTCTTAAAATGCCATATAAGAACAGACAGGGTTGCCAAAAAATCCCAAGAAAGATTATCTGGGAAAAGTGACATCTAAGCTGAATCCTGAATAATACACAGCAGTAGCCTGAGGAAGAAGGGCTGGACATTGGGGATGGGAGGGCATATCAGGAAAATGAAACATTTTGTACACATAGAAATAGGAGCATGCACATTCTAACAAAATACATGTAGGGAAATATGGCAAGAGTAGTGTGTACATATGGAATTGATAAGAATCCATGAATAATAAGATCTAGCCAAATCATGGTTGATGTTATCTGTCATATGTTTCTATTACATTTCCTCTACTCAGACATACTGCCTGCCATTTTAAGAAAGAGATATACAATCAAGAGGGGTGACTATTTTGGGTAGTAGGAAGAGAATATAAAAAGAGAATTTTAAAGGAAGTAGAGGCTAAGTTTTGTAAAATAAGTATTTGTAAGACTTAAACTGCCAAATGATACAAAGCCTAAAGAGGTTGCAATACCAATGAAAGACCTAAACATCAGAGAATATTTTATTATTTATAACTAGTTTTATTTTAACAATTACAGATATTATTTTGGACTACTACCTTTGTGAAGCAGCATGGGACCAACAAGAAAAGTTTTAGTATTTTAATGAAAATTAATTTGTATTATATACACATAAATATATATACTAAATAAGATACATGTAATAATATAGAGTTAATATAGTGGGTTTTAATTTAATTGATATGCTAAAAGTATAATGCTTCTAATAAAAAGCACAAATTTTCTATAGTAAGTATGTGAAGTGCCAAGACTTTCAAATTAACCACTACTCTTTCAAATTAACCACTATCATTTGAATTGATAGGGTTCCTTTACCTGACAAAGCATCAGTTATCAAATTCCAATATTTCTGTCTTATATGTAATATAATTGATGGACAGACTTAGCTAGAATTAGTGCTTGTCTGCTGATTTAGAGAAATATATTTATTTTTTTGACATTTTATTTTATTTATTCATTTATTTATTTTTATTACATGTTTTTATTGGTGCATTGTAGTCTCACATCACAATGAATATCAGTTTGGTGTTAACATACATGCACACAGCTCTTGGTGTCCCTCCCTCTTGCCCCCCCACGTAGTACTGAGAATGATGTTGGTACAATCTCATATGTACACACTGTGGTACAAGGGAAGAGGAAGGGCAAGAAAGAAGTGAATCTATGGAATTACTATCATAAGAAATGTGTTTATTTAAAGTATAAATGTCTCAGTATTTTAGAGATTGTACAGAAGCGTCAAGCTACATCTAAGTAATCCTACTAATCTTAATAATATCTGGACACATTTCTCTTTTTTTTTTGCGGTACCGGGGATTGAATGCAGGGGCGTTCTACCTCTGCGCTACACCCCCGGCCCTATTTTTTATACTTTATTTTGAAACCGGGTCTCACAAAGTTGCGGAGGGCCTCACTAAGTAGAGAGAGAGAGAGAGAGAGAGAGAGAGAGAGAGAGAGAGAGACAGGGAGAGAAAGAGAGAGAGCTGAGGCTGGTCACGAACCTGGATCCTCCGGTCTCTGCCTCCCAAAGTACTGGGATTACAAGCGTGTGCCACCACGCCCGGCCCATATTTCTCTTATCTTAGACTTCTTGCTATCAAATTTAACCAACTTACTCAATATTTGGGTAATATACAACTTCAGAGCTTATAGACCTGGCCAAATACTTCAAAGAATGTTATGGCTCAAATTTACCAGTTTTTGTGCACTTTCTTCTAAGTTTTTACAGCAAAAATAAAGTATACAACATATTTTATATTCAGAAAGTAATTCTGAAATGTAAATAATAGAAACTAAGTAAGTTGTTTTGAGAACTCCACATGGAAATTATATAACTTGAGTTTAACACCAATATATACACAAAACAATACTGATGAGGCTTATGAAAATATCAATGATACTTCAAAAGGCTCCTCAGCAATTTATTGAGAGTCACACAAAAGAAATTCTTAATATATATAATATATAACATATTATAATATATAATATATTATATATATATATATATATGTCAAGTCAGGAATGTCAGTCAGAAAGAATTTTAAAAATTAGAAAAAATGTTAAAAGGAATTTGTGGGAAGGTGTGTTCTAGATATTCTGTTCAAAATAGATGATAATGGACGATGGCATATAATTCAATATAGGCTTTGGAAATATGCAAGTAGAAATTGGCAAAGTGCAGTGAATCAATTTTCTTTGATATGATACCTTCTCAGAGGGCCTACTCTTATTTTCTCAGTGATTTACTACTCTTACTTCTAAAGAGCACCAAAATACCACCAGGGCAACACAGGATAAATCAATGTTAGTCATCAAGTATGCTCTCAGGAAACCCATGAAGTGGAAGTGTTATGATAATCCTCGTCTCAGGGTAGTGGACTAAGTTAAGAGACTGGCAAATATATGACTAATGTGAGGAGAGAGAAAAAGAAGGGGATCACAGAGATTCCAACTTCCAACAAGAGGATATATAAAAACTGTGTGTCAGATTATTTCTCAGTTTGTGCTTAAACATTTAGGCCAACTATATTATTTTGCAATTTCAAAAAAAATCAATAAACATTCTTGAATGTATACTTTATACACCTGGCCAGTCACAAGATAGATTCCTGCAAATAGAAATATATGCATACATAAAATAAAATAAAATATATGCATGTACTCTTTCTGAGGCTTTTCATGTTTTCCAAGCAGCTGTCCATACTTTTATGCCATATCATATCCAGTGGGTAGCATCACTCTTAATTTTTAAAAGATGATAGTAAGTGATATATTGTTAATGCTCTGCCCATAATTATTTTGTCTAATAGGAAGGCTGAACCATTTCTGCATATTTATTCATTTATGATTGATATTGCTCTTTAAAATGAATTAAGCAATATTATATGCATCATCTTGTTTGATTCTGAATATATATGCCTTTCATTAGGTATTTTTTTTGTGTGTTTTGTGGTACCGGGGATTGAACCCAGGGGCGTTCTACCTCCGTGCTACACACTCAGCTCAGCCCTATTTTTTATGCTTTATTTTGAAACCGGGTCTCACAAAGCTGCGGAGGGCCTCACTGAGTAGAGAGAGAGAGAGAGAGAGAGCGAGCTGAGGCTGGCCGCCTCCCAAAGTACTGGGATTACAAGCGTGCGCCACCATGCCCGGTCATTAGGTATTTATGTTTAAAAGTGATAGAACTGAAGGTAAGCAAAATTTTGAGACTTGTCCAGAGTCATTAAAAGTGTTAGAACCAGCATTGGAATCAGGATTTTCTAGAGCATGCCTTGTGATTTATTTTCTACATTTACTCTGCTATATGCTATTAAGCTATCTAACACTTGTGCCTGGCTAATTTGCCTGTAATGCATATACTCATTTTCCTTTCCTTGAGTGCCCTCTATTTGTCAGGTGCTATTCTGAGCATAGTTGATAAATCTGTGACACAGGAGAACAAAAGTTCTGCTTTTTTTTCATGATACTTTCATCATCGTTGAGAGATACAGATATATGAATTGTATAGCCGAGTGATGGTGAAAAGTGATCTGGATGAAATGAAGTTAAGCAGAGGGGGCCACAAGGCCTGTGATGAGAGAATGGAGAGAAACTTCAAATATAGTGATTAGGGAAGGTGTATTATATTTTTTTACAGTTTTATGTAACAAATAACCACAAATTCATCATCTTAAAATAGAATACATTATCTGTTTCTGTGGGTCAGTATGCCTTTCCTTTGCTCAACAAAGATGTTAACTTGACT
Organism: Glis glis; assembly: GCA_004027185.1. NCBI lineage: Eukaryota > Metazoa > Chordata > Mammalia > Rodentia > Gliridae > Glis > Glis glis. The sequence goes on from PVJS01027934.1 coordinate 22,441, forward strand.
GTATTTTCATCTGAAAGCTTGTCTGGAGAAAATTCCTATTCTAAGCTCCTTAAAGTTTTTGGAAGAATCCATGTCCTTGTATGTGTAGGAGTGACAGCATTGGCTTCCCACTGGCTGTCAGCCAGGGCCACTGAGCAGCGAGAGGCTGCCAGAAGCTTCTTGCCCCAGGGTCTTCTCACAGGTTCTCTTAACAAGACAGCTTCTTCAAAGTCAGCAGGGAAGAGTCCCTCTCATTCTGCTAAGATGAATATAAAATAATATATAGGAAGCAAGCTAGTCAATGGAGTGGCATTCCATCATTCCTCCATAATTTATTAGGTAGAAACAAGTCACAGGTTCAATTCACACCAAGGGAAAAGGATTATATAAAGTTATGAGTCATTGAGAATCAACTTCTTTGGATATTTTCACCATGGTAGGCCACATCGAGATGGTAACATTTGAGCAAAGACTTGTAGGAGGTGAGGAATATGCTATAAAAGATATCTCAGAGAAAAATGTCTCCAGGCAGAGAGTACAGCCAGAGCAAAAGTACTAGTGAGTTGCAGACCATTTTTGTTTTGATCACAGCTCCTAGTTGCATAATGCCTAGCTGGGAGCATTGATTCTTCTGAGCTGCTAGTTTATAAAGGGTTGAGAAAGAAGAGTTATCTAAACCACAATACTGAATAAGTGACAGTTGACAGAGGAAGAGAAAACTTGGGCTGGTTTACAGATAGATGGTTATGAGTGAGATGGAGGCACCTTCTGAAAGTAGAAAGCTATATAGCACAACAGCTCCTTTCTGGAACATTCCTGAAGGACAGCAATGCAGGAAAATCTTCCTAGTGGGTAGACCTTCAAGTGGTGAATCAAACTATTCATTTTGCTTAGAATCAGGAATAGGGAGATATGAAATTATATATCAGTTCATGAGCTGAGACCAGTAGGGTGGGTGGTTTTTTAGGAACTTGAAATAAACATAATTGGAAAGTTGGTAACGAGAAAGGCTTGGTATGTATATAGACTTCTCTGGGCAAGAAAATATGAAAATATGTAGAAGAATGAAATTATACTTGAAATTAAAACCCTTACCTCTCACTCTGCACACAAGTTTAATCAAGATGAATCAAATGCCTAGAAATTAGACCCAAAACCTTGCAATTACTAGAAGAAAACATAGGATTAACTGTCCAACATATAGGCATTGGTAGAAACTTCCTCAAAAAGATCCCCAAAGCACAGGAAATAAGACCAAGAATCAATAAATGGGATGGCATCATATTAAAAAGCTTCTGTGCAGCAAAGGAAATAATCAAGAGTCTGAAGAGAGAGCCTACAGAATGGGAGACAATCTTTGCCAACTACTACTCTGATACAGGACAAATATCTATAATATATAAATGACTCAAGTATATAAAAACAAGTATCCTAGTCAAAAGACAGGTGATTGAGCTGAATAGACACTTCTCAAAAGAAGAAATACAAATGGCCAGTAGACATATGAAAAAATGTTCAACACCATTATCAATCAGGAAATGCAAATCAAAACTACCCTGAGATTCCATCTAACTCCATTTAAAATGACAATCATCAAGAATACAGACAGTAATAAATATTAGCCAGGATCTGGGGAAATAGGAACTCTTACACACTGTTGGTGGGATTGTAAATTACTACAACACTATGGAGATAAGGATGGAGGTTCCTCAAAAGACTTTGAATGAAACTACCATATGATCAGTTATACAACTCTTTGGCATCTTTATAAAAGAATTAAAGTCAGAGTACTATAATAATACATGCATATTCATGTTCACAGCAGTACAATTCACAATAGCCATATTATGGAACCAACCTAGGTGTTCATCAGTAGATGAGTGGATAAAGAAATTGTGTTACATACACACAATGGAACATAACTCAGCTATAAAGAAGAACAAAATTGTCATTTGCAAAAAAATGAATGGAACTAGAGAATAGTATGCTAAGTGTGATCAACAGTCTCAGAAAGTCAAGGGCCACATGTTTTCTCTCATATATAGAAGCTAGAGAAAAAATAGAAAACATAAGGGACTTTAGATAAATGAGGAGAGAGACCAGTAGAATAGTGGAAGGGGATTCAGGGAAGGAGATGGGGAGGCTGAAAAGGAGGACTGAGGAAATAAACCGTTTACATGATGCTATGTCCATATGTGAAGGTATCATTATCAATCTCACTAATATGTATGAGGAGGGAGGAGGAAGGAGTAGAGTGGGATGTGGAGGGAAATATACCAATTGATATGTGCATGTATGTTTGTATCACCTTGAACCTCACTATGATGTCTAATTAGAATACACTAATTAAAGTTTAAAAAAGAAAAAGTAACATGAAAACATTTGAGTTTCATGTGAATGCCCACCAAAGGATGGCCTCAGCAGAGGAGGATTTAAAAGTGGATAGCATGACCTGATCAATGGAGACTAGCCAGTCCCTTTCCCCAGCCACTCCTGTCATTGCCTAATGGTCTTCTGAATAAAGTAGCCATTGTGGTAGGAGGGGAGGCTATGCAGAGGCTCAGCAACATGGACTTGCACTCACCAAAGTTGACCTGGCTACAGCACTGATGAATGTGTACTTTGCCAACATCATAGATCAACACTAATCTCCAATACATCACCATTCCTTGTGGTGATCAGTCAGTTGCCTGGTGGCAGGTTGACTACACTGGACTGCTTCTGCCATTGAAGAGGAAGTATTATGTTCTTCCTGAAATAGAAGTTCACTCTGGATATGGGCTTTCCCTTCCTGCACACAATGCTGCTCAAAAACTGTCACTTTTTCACATCACATAATGCCCATGCACTATTACGTTATTACACTTAGCATTGCTCTGAATGAAGAACTTGCACATAGCAAATAAAGTTCAGCAATGAACCTGTGCTCATCAAATCCACAGGTCCTGCCATGTTTTTCACCATTCCCCCCCAAATTTGTTTGATAGTGAGCAGAAGAGCATTTTTTAAAAATATGCAAATATCATTTTTTTTTTAGTTTTCTGCACTCCTTGTAACATTTTGAAGACTCAGTCTCATCTCCAGATAAGTGGCATTACCTTGTAAGACTGGGGTCAGGTTCTCCAGAAGACGCATATACTCTGAGTCAGTGTCCAACATACATACTATGAATTCCATAGCTAAGATTCATGGTTCTAGGGATCAATTAATGGATGAACACCTGAGAGTGCCACCACTCCCTATTACCTCTAGTAATCAACTAGCAAATTTTTTTTTTGAGGTACCGGGGATGGAACCCGGGGCATTCTACCTCCGAGCTACACCCCCGGCCCTATTTTTTTATACTTTATTTTGAAACCAGATCTCATGAAGTTGCGGAGGGCCTCACTAAGTAGAGGAGAGAGAGAGAGAGAGAGAGAGAAAGAGAGAGAGAGAGAGAGAGAATGAGAGAGAGAGAG